>BQNB010172002.1:0-13507 GCA_026074375.1 Tanacetum coccineum
ATCCAATCTCACATATCCCACACAAACACATATAAACACGTATAACACATAAAATCACATAAACCGTACGTTGCAACAGACACATAAGTCAACACTAATGGTTTGACTAACCTGCTCAAGTCACGGTTGTTACACTATAATCTTGCTTAAATTAGTTTATTCTTGAATTTGGAAGATGCTAAAATCACTAGACACAAGAAAAAGGAAAAACTGGAAAATCTCGCTCTCTCTAGAAAACGGCCCCTATAAAGAGCCGGCGGCCCCTCAACAGGAGGGAACGAAATTTTTAAGTTTATCTCTTTTTCTGTATCTTTGACCCTGTTATACATAGCCTCATGCTGGAACTTCCCTGTTGAGCCAAACCACATCTTGAACCATTTTATCACTCAAATTATGCTTTGCCACTTTCTAACATTACTTCCATTATTTAACTCATCCATCCTTCTTCACTCACCATCACCAACTTCTTCTCCTTATCATCTTCACTCTCATAACCAATGTCTTGCTCAAACCACCATCCAAACTTCTCTAGAAAACCAAGAATGTCAGTAAGACTGATGACATCAAATAACGTCTATTTTGTAGCATCATTTATCCCATGTTATTAACCCATTTTCTATAGTTATTGCAAAGAATTGTTACTTAATCGTTTATATTTGAGAATTGCAGTAATTATGGAGTAATTGGTGAAAGTTAGCAAAAGGCGCACATTCTGGAGCTTAAATGAAGATATTTTGAAGATTACTATTCTGAAGACCAATACGCCATATCCATCAAGGAAGATATGGCGTATCCGTGCCTGCACTCACCAAAGACCACAGAGGAATAAAGATCAATACGCCGTATCCAGAGAGAATCAATACACCGTATTCAAGATATGGAATCAATATAATATTCTAAAAGATATCAAGCGTGGTCCCTACTCTAAGAAATCCCCAATACGCCGTATCCAACACTTGGATACGCCGTATCCAACCGACTTCCAGACCTTATAAATAGAAAACTCAAAAACGAGTTTTAAGTGTGCTAAATCATATTCTCGATACCTAAACCACAAAAGTCTATTTTCAAAGAAGAAAAAGAGCAGAGGGGGGAGAAGGTCGAACAAGATCGCTATCAATTCCATAGGAGAACAACGTGTATTCCATAACTTTAAGTAACGTATCAGTTTTTTGGTATCAATTCATTAAATCGGATTAGTTTAGCCCTAGCATCTAAATAATTGCACTTTATTTATATGCTTTTATGAAGGCTAATACCTTCAGGGTATTAGCCATTATATGAAGATCTAAATGTTTGGTATTTTTTTATCTCGATTTCTTGATTTATCGTTAGATGCTTGTTTTATTTTAACAATTTATAATACTTGTTTACGCGTATTTTGTATTCGACCTGTCATTCAACTGATCTAGTGAAGACACCAAGCAGATCTAAGTCTGGGATATGCTTTTCCACTATAGTAATCTAAAACATCTAGAGTCAATAGTTACGCAAATATTGTGTCCTCTAAGTCTGTATCTATGATACCTTCGGGCTTAACAGTTACTTTGGATATTGCAATGGTTTATATTAATCGGTTGACAAGTCAGGTGACCTAGATAATTCAACAAGCAACAATCTGAGTCCAAGGATAAGCTTAGACACGTGACTACTATGTATAAAATTCCATTAAGAAGCGGTAAGTTGGGTAAAGTCCCTCTATGACTAGGGTTTAAATAACAAGATCACCATGATTGAATCCCCTAAGAATGATATAATCATCAAAATAAAGATGCTTTAATCGATGCCTGTTAATTATGACAGAATTATTGTGTCTAGGTCTTAGGATGATGTAACGCCTAAGTCCTTATCAAATGATATGCCACCTCGAGAGAAGAAACCATTGCACTAAATAAACAAACCAACGTTCTAATCGGATTAATAAGGGTTAATACAGTTTTCTTATATAAGGTTTAACCGCTCTTTTATCTTTTGTTAATTAGCTTGCGTGGGTTAAAGTGCCTTGAATTGATTATAGTCACCAACTAAACCATGCCAGTCTCTCAGGCTGAAAACCCCCTTTTCCCGTTAGAATTAGGATTTAGACTGACATAGGTTTAACATAGGTTTAGAATAGAATAGAATTAACATAGATTAGATAACCAAGATATAATTAAAATCATAGATTAACCTCCGCATTCAATTGTTTGACACCCTACTTACCACAAACTACTACCGATCGGGGTACACTGCTTTAAATTGTTTGTTTTTGGTTTAGTCGCAAATATAAAATTAAAACTTGAATCATCTTAAAACTTGAATCTTGATTTTTATTTGATATTTTGTATTTAAACAATGATTAGATCTGAACCCTTAGGATAAGTGTAATTTAGATTAGTAATATTATCCTGCTTATTAATTGTTGTTTTAATCATTTTCCCTATTCTATTATAATAACGGCGTATCTACGTCCAAGTAGATAAGGCGTATCACTCTGATCGGTAATACGACGTTATTCCGCCACTTGAATACAGTGATTTAAATTTATTATTCTTTTCAAAATCTATTTTTCTAGAATAGCTTTACTTTGCATCATGTCTTACTTTTCAGGAACAGAATCCAGACTCCGTCCATATCATTATAAACTACCTTAAAGAAGCTTGGCAGATGGAAGGAGATGTTAACAAGTCATTTACGAGGAAAAGAGAACACAGAAAATGAGGCATTCCATTTATGACTTCCAAACTAACAACGAGCTCTTGTTTAAAGAAAGGAATAATTCACTAATTGAGCTCAGATTTGGGGTACAAGGAGTTATTAAAAGGTAATTCAAATAACGTACCTATGGTAGATTTACATGTGAAAGAGTGAAAACAGAGGTGTAAAAACTACGACATAAGATGTTCATATAAATGACCAACCCAATGTGCTGCCAAAAGAACCTGCAGCAGTTGAACCCGAAAAGCCAGTCGGATCAAACGAAGTCCTCACTAATGATCAACCTCAGACGACTAGTGAACTTGTCGTTCAACCATCAAATGAAGTACAAACACCACCAGTACCTTTCCCCAGAAGATTAAGAAAAGAAAAAGAAGAGGCTCTACAGAAGAAATTCCTGGAAAATTTGAAGCAACTCCACATCAACTTGCCTTTCATCGAAGAATTGACGGCAAATTCCGAAGTATGCCAATTTCTGAAAGTTTGCAAACCAACAGAGCTAAACAGTAAAGAGGCTAGCAAAATCATTTATAGAACTAAAATATGCTCTGTCGTATTACAAACCAAGCTTTCCATCAAAGGAGAAAGACCCGGAGTTTTACTATTCTTTGTGACATTGGCCAATTACACATTGATAATGCAATTGGGGCAGATCTTAGAGCTAACATAATCTTAATTCCATACACGATGTACAAAAACTTGTTTAGGGAGAATCAACAAAGGTACTAAATGTAGTTTGGAACTTTGAGGGTGGGTCGATCTAATATCCGAGAGGAATAATCGAAAACGTACTCATTAAAGTAGATAAATTCGTCCTTCCCATAGATTTCGTCATCCTAGATATGCCCGAAGATTCAAGAGTTCCTATAATTTTAGGAAGACCATTTTTGGCAACCGCTCGAAGCCATGATTGACGTATTCAATAAGAAGATAACACTAAGAGTGGGGGATGATGAAGTAGTCTTTGACGTAGACCAATCAATCAAAAGGCCAAACTGTCCCACCATCGAGAATTTTTTGTGTCAATATTTTCAACTTTACCGATCATTATGTTTGATTTTTTTATACGTTATACGTTTAAACCAACAGTTTACCAAGAAGTTAACCCACTGTAAATCTGAAAACGTCATGCGGACGCGTGTCTGACATTGGAGTTATGATAAGTTTAGAGATTATAATGATAGTTTTTTTATCTTTTCTAAAGTGTCTTTCGTAGTGTACGATCACTCCCGGTATTTATTTTTACGCTTTAACGTTTAAATTGCGTTTTTCGCGTTTTTAACCTAACGAAACCCCAGAAACTCGAAATATTTTTCGTGCAAAACCTTTATTTATCGTCCAACTCAAAATTCTTAAGTGAAAAATTTCATTCATAACCCTTCCCCCTCTATTATTAGACCCCCAAACCCAAGCCATAAACCCATAAATCCTTGAAACTAAATCAAATTCATCTTTTCCATGAAACTTCTCATGCATGTGTACTAAGTGGAAACATGAGGGATTCCATTTCATACACACTCATCCATCCAAGTCAAGACAAATGCATTCTTACACACTTTGACTTGTACATTTGACCAAAATTCAAAATTTAGACCAAGTATAATGAACCAATACTCAAAAAAATATATGAACCATGGTCCTTGTGGTTGGTTTCGACAGAACAAGCCTACATACACACTTTTGGTGTGTGTTGGGGGACAACATGTAAACACATCCTTATACACTCCTCAACCTAATTTTTTCCGCATAAATTACGAAAGCATATTTACACTTTAGGAGGTTACGATGTCTTTCCCATAGCCTCCAAAAATTTCTTTCTCTCCCTCTTGTCTTCTTGAAACCCACGGCCAACCAACACCCTTATAGGGTTCCCATTTTCTTTGATTTCTTGCATAATCCAAGCATACTAAGTTCATTTCTAAGAACATCTAAGGTGTTTGCAAGTATTGGTTCTTTGATTTAAGGGTTTTCTTCAAGATCTACAAATTAGGGTTTGGTTATTATTTGGGGTTTTTCAAGATCTAGTGATTTTGGGTATAGATCTTGTGTTATTGCTTCTTGTTCTTCATTCTTGTAAGTATCTTGGATCTTTCTTTGTGGTTTGCTTATGTTCTTCTTATATGTTCAAAGATCCATACATCCATATGTTGTGTTTTATTTTTTTTAAAGATTTTAAAGTAAGATTTTATAAATAATGATGCTACTTCATTTCACTAGTTAAATACTATGTTCTTGGTGAGATGAGTGTTGCAACAATAGAAATGAAGGTATTAGGTTAGATTTAGGCGTGATTTTGTTGTGGATTAGTTATGAATGAAGATTAGGCTAGATTAGACACTATTGTGAAGTTTGGGTGGATTTTGGTTGCGTTTTTGGCAAAAAGTGCTTGCTGTCCCAAATTTGTTTTGAGATTTTGGTCGACCTAAAGATGTTTTCATTAGGCGTAAAAGTAATTTTTGGAGAGCTCGTTTTGAATAGATAGTTTTTCATATATCGCACATTAAAATTGGACTTAAAACGACCAAGTTATAGCCTAATGAAGCTTGAATCATTTTTCGGCAAAACCGAATGAATAGTTGCTGATGTGAATAGTAAAATTGGTTTTAAGACACTTTCGAGATATTTTGAGCTTTCTAAACACTAGTGAAACATATAGTAACACATATATATTGATTAGTATCATTTAAAGACTTCGTTAGCATATTTTAGGAAAAGCGTTAAGGTTACTAAAAATAGTAAGTTTGGTAAAATTTAGCGAAACGAACATAGAAGTTAAGCGATTAAGGCTAGCTAGTGCATTTTGAAAATATGGAAACTTAATAAATATAGGGGACGGTATTAACGTCCCGATACTAAAAACTTTCCTAAAATAGAAACTTACTAAGAATGGTAATTTTTGGTTAAACGTCGAAACTAAACGAAAAACTATATGATTTTATTTCGTCATGATTTGATAATCAAACCAAAGCAAACACACACGGATGCCTTTTGGTGATGAATATATTGTGTAATTCATAGCATACTTTCTGTGTTTCTAAGACGCGTTTTATTCTAGGTCGCGGCTAGATTTCTATATCATCTTTTACTTGCGTGATTTATCATTTGCTCATCTTGCTAAGTTGAGTTCATAGCCCCACATTTTACTACTTTTACTTTACTACTTTGAGGTGAGAAACATTGCTTGTTTTTAAACTATGGACACAGTTACTTTACGTTACCTTTTCCTGATTACGTGTTGCCTAAGTAGCGAATAGACCACTAATGCCCGAACTATCATGAACCGTCAATTGCTTAACCGACGGACTGGTTAAGTAAGCGCGAATGTTGTAAATAGATCTATTGGGACTAATTATCCCTATCCGGGTGAGTAGCGCTCACTACCCACGGGGCTCCCGAATAATAACGGATATATACCATTCGGATTCACTAGGTGATCTTGGTCAGATACCTTTAGGGCAATTAATTCTTGTTTGGCATATAATATGCTTCCTTTTAATTGAGCTTCGGTGTCATGAGCTTAGCGCAACAGTAAATACTTTTTATGTGGAGTTGTATCTGTTATAACTGTCACATGCGTACTGCGAACTTGTGGTCCACTTTTAATACTAAATTCAAACCTATGAATTCACCAACTTTATGTTGACGTTTTAGCATGTTTTTCTCAGGTGCTTAGCTGTGGATGTCTTTGCTTGCTTTATGGTGTTGCCTTGCATTGGACCGATTTTCAAGAATTATTATTATCTATGTTAACATCGTTGTCAAACTTTAAAACCTTTTATTTGCTTCCGCATATTATCTAAGAACTTATGTAAAACTTTAACTATTTTATTTAATGCAACGATGTTGGATTTTTAAACGTACCCTTAGAGGTCGTTCTTTGTATCTTGTGTGATTAATATTATGACGTTACACCCCCCGGACATGTGACTCCGTCTAGTCCCCGTTTGGGTGTGTGACACAAACCGAACTATGCACACCCCTACTACAAAATATATGTAAAAACTCGTATACGTGTTTCAAATAGGGGTGTTAATCAGGTCGGATTGGTCAGGTTCGGGTCGGGTTCAAATCGGGTCGATGCTACCAATAACATACCCAAACCCGACCTTATTTGAACTTGGGTTAGTCAGGTTCGGGTATGTGCCGCTTACAAAATCACATTATCTAATTTCTTAAGCTCATACAAGCTCTTTGAGTCTCTAAGCTCAAATTGAGCTCATAATAAGCATCTAATCTATTTAAACTCTTAAAATCAGTCAAATACCCTTGCTAAATGGAATTTGAGCTTTTGGATGATAAGCTTACAATGGAAGAGCTTATGGGACTTTTACTAGCTTATCATTGATAAGCTAGAGCTTGTAGACAGCTCATTTGAGCATTGATTTGCCTTTGTTTAGCTAAGGTTTTGGTAAGTTTCTTATTTCCTTTTCTGTCTTAATTTCCTAGCTTAATAGTGCTTAACTTTTGCTTATTTCTTGCTTATTGGTGATTATTTCTATCTTATTATGCTTGTTGATTCTGTTTGATTATCTGTTTTTGAGCTTAGAGGTGTAGATCTTAGATTTTTATGTTTTGACTTATAACTCTTTAAATCAAAAAAAGTAGTATAGATATAGCTTATAGTTTCTAGCTTATTTGTTCATGTATACTTGTTCATTGTGGTAGTTTTAAGCTGTTTGTTATCTGGTTAATAAGATTTGATCAATAAATCTGTTTTTCAAAAGTTTAAATGGATTTTGAAAATTCTACAGGAGTGTTTGGCATAACAGTATTATTAACCACAAGTTAATACTGTTAGTGGCCATATGGTTTTGAGAAATTTGATTCGATTTCTCATTTAAGACTGTTTAATCTAGTTTCATAAGTTAGATTAGGGTAAATTAAGTTTTCATTAGTTAGTTCTTTATAAATAACAATCTGTCAAGTCATTTGCATAATTTAGCTTAGATCTCTTCTAGCATTAGTCATTGTCTTTCTTGTCTTTCATTTTTAGTTTTTAGCATGTTAGAATAGTCTCAATAGGTCTGCATTAATAGATTTTTAAATTAGGGTCACAATTGTGTCAACTGCATCAGCAGTTATATTAGACAAACTTCTATTTTCTAGCTTAATTTTTAAAGAGTTAAAATAGTTTTTAGTATTTGCTTTTCATAATACAATAAGTTTTTAGGTCATTAATCATCTTTTTCAATTTGCTTTTTCAAAATAAGCTATTTTACTAATCTGTTTTTAAGCTGCAAAAGTGAACTTTGACTTTTCAAATCCAAAGCAAACTCAGAACATGCTGAGTCTTAAGCCTGATTTCTTAGTGCTCTTTCATTAAGCTAATCTGTTTCAAAATCATTTTCAGAAGCATTTTTAGGAAGCTTATTAGTTATAGAATAAGCTTGCATAAGCTATTTCCCTACAAGGATACAAGAGCTTATTGAAAAATAAGCTCAAAGATCCCTGTAGGGACTGTTTGGGTCTCAAGTTTTGTCAAGTGCTTATTTCAGTTTTTATAGCTTATTTTCTTAAACTTTTACTTAATTTGTTCTTAAATTAGCTTATTAGGTTAGTTTAGTTAGTTTATAGCTTATTAAGTCCTTGTAAGCTTATTCTAGTTTTGTTTTAGTTAAACCAAAAGTAATTAAGTCAGTAGCTAATAGCTGTCTCATAGTTTTTTTTTCTTTTTCTTTGCTTATCTGTTTTTCAAAATTAATTTGGTTTGCAATTCTAAGTAGCTTATTAGCTCTGCTTTAAGTAGGTAAGAAGTTTCTTGGCCTAAGGATCCACTTATAAGCTTAAATATAAGCTCAAAAGTCTGCTTAGGGACTGTTTGGTTTGTAGTTTTCATAATATTTGGATTTTCAGTGCTTATTTTGTTTTCTATTGCTTATTTCTTTCTAAACCTGCTTATCAGGTTTATCTTAGGTTAGTAGTAGCTTATTTTGTCCTTGCCTTAGCTTATTTATACTTGTTAAGTTCTAAAAATTCTAAAAAAAGCCAAAAAAAAGAAGTTAAGTAGTAACTGTCTAGTTATAAGCTATTTTCTAGCTTATTTAGGGCTTTTCATAAAAAGTTTCTTTTATTAAAAGTGCTTATTTTTAGCTTATTTACAACTTTGCTTTTATAAGTTTTCAAAAAAAAAGGGAAGGTGGAAATCGGGGGTGAGCAAGACTCGAACCCCCGACCTCAACACCCTCAACCCTTTTATAACAACACAACACACACTCCACTACCAACGCGCCCTCGGGACTTTTTCATTATTCCTTTGCAAAGTTTAATTCTTATACACGTTTTCCCCATTTGAGCTTATAAGTTGTTATAGCTTATTACACAGCTTATTCGATAAGCTGTGTAATCAAGCTTATTTTTCCTAGGTTCTATTTAGTTTAAGATATTTTCTGTATTTTTTTTAGAATTTTTATAATTAGTTTAGTATTTTTAAACATTTATTTTTATTAAAAACTTTAAAAAATCATAAAATAAAGAAAAATAATCAAAAAATTATAATTCTTTTTTAGAAAATTTTCTTTTATCATAAAGTTTCTAGGAAAATTAGTTTTGATTTCTTAGGGTTTAATTTGCAAAATTTCATTTTTTTAAAGAACGAGATTCGTTCCCGTTTATATTTTCGTGTTTTTAAGCTCATTTCAACTTCGTTTTTGTTCTAGTTTTCTTTAAACTTCCTTTTTAGTCAATTAGAGTCTATTTAAAAAGAAAAATTCATTTTAAGTTTAATTTTAGAAATTTAGGGTTTTTAACTGCCGTTTAGAGTTCCCGTTTTGCGTTTTTAGTTAAAGTTTGATTTCCCGTTACTTGTTTTCGTGCTTAATTGTTATCATTTGCTTATTTTAAATTGTAAAAGTAGATAATCAAATCAATCTTTGTTTATAATTCAAATCATTGTCCGAACATCAAACGCGGTTTCAATTTCACAAATCGTTGGGGAATAACGACCCGGGAATCATACTTCCCGGTTAATATACGTATTATATTATATATATTTGTGAATATTTTCCTTTTTACCTTTGTCCTCAAGGGTAATTTGGTAACTTTCCATCATATTATATATTTTATTATTACGTATGTTGATTTACTAGCAATTAATTTTTGGCGTCGCTGCCGGGGATTTGTGATTAAGATTCTCTCGTTTGAAGTTTGTTAATCGTGATTTGAAGACCCTTTCGTTCTTGAAAGTTTTGTTTTTGTTTAAAAATCAAAAATAAAAAAAATTATAAAATATAAAAAGTAAAAAATATTTTCTTTTCTTTTATTAGTATAATTATCATATAAAAATAAAAAATCATAAAAAAATCAAAAATATAAAAATTGTCCAAAATAAAAAAAAAACAAAAAAAAAACAAAGTTGGTAAAAGAACACCAACAAATAATACCTTCAATTGAGGTATTATCCATTAGTAAGTTCCCAACTCGAATCAAAGATTTAAAAACTTACCATTTGTGTCATTTACGAGAACGCTCTACCTTAAAAAGTAAAATTTTTAAGAGCTACCGTGAAGTAAATTTGATTATTTGGTTAAAGTTGTCTATCTCGTTATCCGTTAAAATAGATTGTTAAAAAAAATTATTAGTTTAAATTTTCTTTTTCTATTTTGTGCATGCGCACTCGTTCTCAAACCCGCAACTGTAACCGTCAACAACAAGCCCCACCGGCTGTTGTAGAACCATTTAATTTAGAAGAACCTTTTGATAACCCTCCCCTAGTTTCGATGAACGATAACCGGACTACGGCGGAATTGCTCCAAGCACCCACCGAGGGGTACGAGGATGCATCGTAATTCCTGAAATCAATGCTAACTTTGAGTTAAAGCATGGTTTGATCAATCTTTTGAACAAACAAGCAGTATTTTCCAGACATAAAATAGGATCCACAAGCTCACATCCGTTTAATTTCAATAGATCAACAATGATTGAGATTCCCGGACGTCGCGAGCACGTCAATTAAGCTTATGCTTTTTCCATTTTCTCTTGAAGGTTTAGCCCGGATTTGGCTAGAAAAAGAACCTCCTCGATCAATTTTGACATGAGATGATCTTGTTTCAAAATTCATTAATCAATTCTCTCCTCCTTCAAAAATGACAAATCTTCGAAACGAAATCACGAGATTTCAACAAAGATTTGACGAATCGTTTTACGAGCCTTAGGATCGATTTAATGACCTTCTTCGAGCATGCCCACATCACGGATTTTCAGAACTACATCAACTAGATACGTTTTATAATGCTTTGAATGCTAATGATCAAGATTCATTGAATTCCGCTGCGGGGGATAAGAAGCCTCGTGAATGCTTGAAAATTATCGAGAGTAAATCCAAGGTTCGTAATTCACAAAACAAAGCAGTCGTTGCTAAAGTGAGTTCGAATTCATCTACCCCCGGAATTTCACCCGATGTTGCTGCTCTTACAACCGAAGTTTCTGAACTTAAGAATATGATGAAGAATATGCTTATCGACAAGCAAAAAGCCCAAGCTCCCGTGCCCGTAAAAGCGGTCGAGCAGAGTTGTGTAACTTGTGGAGGTGCTCATTCTTATAGAAATTGTCCAGCCACCGATGGCAACATTTATCGAGACAACATTCAAGAGTACGTTTCACAAGCTGCTGCAGCCAATTTTAATCAAGGAAATACCAATTCCAGACCTCCGATGGTTGAAAATCAAATCCGACCTCCTGGTTTTCCTCCGATTCAAAACAATTAAAACCGTTTCAATCCAAATCAAGGAAATAATTTCAACCAAAATCGAGGAACCAGTTTCAATCAAAACCGTGGAAGTAACTTCAATCAAGGACAAGTTTACCAACCTCCAACTAATCAGCTTCCAGTTTACCAAGCTCCTACTCAACAAATGCAAGGTGTTTCAAAGATCGATTTTGAGAATTATGCCAAGGCTAATGATGTTGTGTTACGGAATATGCAAAATCAAGGCCAAGGTTTACAAAACCAGATGACAAATTTAACGGAAATGCTTTCTAAGTTCATAACATCTAACACCGCTTCGTCTTCGAATTCAGGAACTCTTCAAAGTCAAACCGTAACTAACCCTTGTGAGCATGTTAATGTTATCACCACACGAAGTAGTAAGACTTGTGAAGGACCTTTGACTCCTTTTCCTATACCCGTTGTTTCTACTCCTCTAAAGGAACCCGAACAAAACCCGGAGACGTCAATGGACAAAGTGCAAAAACCATGTTCAAAAAATACCGCACAAGTCCCACCTCCGGAGGATCATGATTCCATTTTTATTGAAATTCCAAAACCAAAGGCTAAGAAAACTGTTCAAGAACCAAATTCTCCAGAGCCTAATTCATATCAACCTAAACTTCCATATCCCGAGAGGATGAAAGTGAGGGAGAATGATAAATCAAGTGCTCAACATAGCCGGTTTTTGAAGATGTTTAAACAACTCCGTTTAGAGATTGGATTGAAAGATGCTCTCGTCGAAATGCCGAAATTCAACAAATGGTTAAGCACGTTATTGAGAAACAAAGAGAAGCTTGAAGAAATCGCCATCACAACCGTAAATGCTGAATGTTCTGCCATCATCTTGAACAAAGTTCCCGAGAAACTCGAAGATCCCAGAAAATTTCTTATTCCGTGTGCTCTACAAGAACTTGATAGGACTAATGCTTTAGCCGATTCCGGAGCTAGCATAAATCTTTTACCTCATTCTATCTACAAGCAACTTGGGCTTGGAGCTTTGAAGCCCACCCGAATGACACTCGAGCTTGCTAACCGTTCTGTTACGCACCCAATGGGTATAGCCGAGGATGTTGTAGTTAGAGTTGATGGTTTCACTTTTCTTGCTGATTTTGTTGTGGTTAATTTTGAACCAGACCCAAGAGTGCCTATTATTTTAGGGAGACCTTTCCTTCGCACCGCAAAAGCTCTCATTGATCTATATGAGGAAAAATTAACTTTAAGAGTAGGAAGCGATGAACTTGTCTTTTATGCTGAAAAATCTGAGAAAAGCAAGAATAAGCAATTTGCTCATGCTATTTCTGTCATTGATTTTTCGAAAGATGAGCCATTTAGTGGCAGTACCACTAATCATTCCGATGCTCTTCCTCCTAGTTCTTCTCCGGTGAAGACTAGTGAAATTCTTGAGGAGTTCGCCGATGAACTCACTCTTCTTAAAAAAGGTGTTCCAAGACGAAATTTTCAAGTTCTATTCAAAACCCTCTTTCGAATTTGATGATACTTCACCTCCATGTAAGTAAATCTCTCTTTTACAAGCATGGTAGAAGATGCGGAAAATGAGAACTCTAACGTTTCAGATCGTGAGCCAGTTGTACTTTAAACTCACCTTTAACCGTGATTTTAGGTTGAGAGTTTCGCTCCAGATGATGAAATTGATGAGATCGATGCTTTTCTAGCCATGGAAGTTTCTTCTAATTTTGAGGAAGGATATTTCGATTCAGAAGGAGACGTAATTTTTCTTGAGAATTTGCTTAGTGATGATACCACCCATAATCTCGCTCCCGAAGTGATTTCCGATCATGAATCCATTCATAATTCTTCAATTACTTTTTCTCCAAGGAGTGATCCTCTTCACCATGAGTTCGCCGGTGAACTTTTGACACTTCCTTCAAGGATTGTTCGTGAACATGAGGATTATCTTAATCGTATGACTTTGCTTTGTGAGATTTCAACTTCCCGGTCACAAGAAAATGTTCATGCTAATCCGAGTTCAATTATTGAGTCTCTTCCTGTATCTCCTATCCCTATTGAGGATAGTGAACCCGTTTAAGAAGAGATCGATATTTTCCTTGTTCCAGATGATTTAATTCCACCAGGTGTTGAGAATGA
>BQNB010172004.1:0-13506 GCA_026074375.1 Tanacetum coccineum
ATTTGCACTAACAGTACTAACCTAAGTTAGTACTGCTAACCCTTTGCACTACCAGTACTTTCATAAGTTAGTACTGTTAGATTTAATTTTAGTAGAATTAAGTTTAGTTTCAGCTTATTTAGATTTAGTTTTCATTTTCTAGCTTATTTAGTTTTTTTTAAAAAGTCAAAATTGCACCAGCAGTACTTTCAAGTGAAAGTACTGCTGAACTTTTACCCTACCAGTACTAACCATAAGTTAGTACTGCCGTGTTCTTAGCCTAATTCAGATAAGTAATTTTAGGATTTAACTTATCAAATTCAGTAGAATTTAAGTTTTCATAGAGCTTAATACATTTTAAGTCTTTATTTGCAGTTTCTAGCTTATTTCCTTAGTTTAATTTAGCTGTCAAAAGTCATAAAAACTTGAAAACTCCAAAAACAGTACTTAGAATCCTTAGGATTTAAATTTGTTAAATTAGCTTATAAGTCTAGATTTTATAGCTTATTTAGATGGATAATAAGTAGTTTAAGTTGTCTTTTAAGTTTCAAAGTCTAGTTCAGCTTATTTAGTTCTCTAGCTTATTTGAAGTTTGTGTTTCTTTGCTTATTTCCTGAGTTTGCTTACTTAATGATCAATTTCAGTAGCATAAAAGTAGTTTAAGCTTTAGTTTCTTTTCATTTATAGATTAAGCATACCATAAGCTCTTTAGAACTTCTTTCCTTTTTCATTTTGATCTAGTTTTGAGTTTTCTATAGCTTATTTTCTAAAACCTAGGGAAAAGCCCTCCTTTCTGTAACAGCTTAAAGATAAGCTCTTTGAGAGCTTATTTGTGAGTTTCAGCCCAAGTAGCTTTTATTAATTTTGTTTCCCCTAGTTTCCTCTACAACTTTGCTTCTTTGAGTTTTTCATTTTAAGCACTTTTCAAATTTCACCTTAATTCGGGCCTTAGTTTGTTGTCGGGATAGATTCTCAGGGTAGAAAGTGTAACTTTTCGATTTTAATTGATTTTCAGTTAGTCCCTCCGTTAGTTAGTAGCTTTGCCAGTTAGTCCTTTTCCTTTTTGCACCATTAGTCCTAAGATTAAGTAGTCCTTAAGTTTTATCTTAATTAGTTTAATAGTTTTAATTAATAATTAGGGTTAAGTTTTAATTAGTTTAATTAAATTTTTATAAAAAAAATATAAATTAGGGCTTTTGTTTTTAATAATCTTCGGCAATTTTTCTTTATCTAGTAAAAATTTTAGTTTACATTTTTAAGATTTAAAATTTATTTATTTGCTTAATTGTCATTATTTGTTGCTTCTTAATTTCGTAGCAATAGCTTATCCAAAATATCTTTGTTCCATTCAAATCAGGATCCGAACCTAAAACGTGGTTTCAATCTCACTAGTCATTGGGGAAACGACCCGGGTGATCATACTTACCCGGTCAAACATACGTATATTATATATATTATATTATTTTTGTAAGTCTTAACTTTTTACCTTGGTTAAAGGTGAATAGTTGGAATTTACCTAAGTAGTATTATTATTATATATTTTATAGGTACGTAAGACTGCAATCAGTTTTTGGCGCCGCTGCCGGGGACTAGTGTCTACGATTCCTTGTCTGTCTCGGTGAATGATTTATTCCCCATGTTGTCCCCAGACACACGCCCGTAAACGTCCGTATTTTCCACAAATTCATCTCACACAAGGGGCTTAGAAAAATATCTTTTCTCTCTGGTCCTATTACATACTCAGAGCTACAAATTACCAGTCTCGTCCATACATCATTTTTCTCCTTGCCTTCCTACTGAAACTAATGTTTTAGCACTTAACGTTACGGCTTAGCAAGAAAGTCAATGACTAATACCCTAGTTCATGATATACAACAAACCACAATCAAGAACGTCATGAACTTCGATCCATGAGTTCGCAATTGTCTGATCAACGTCCAACGTCAAATCATCTAACCCACACAGATGTCTTGTGAAACTCAATAATTCCGAGAATGATACATATTTCATAATACTGCTTTCATTAACTTTGGTCGTCCCACAAAATAACCAGCTAAGACCTGTTTAGAATGAAATGTTATTCATTTATGGATTTAAAATATGATAAGTAGAATCTCATAGTAATGTCTCGTCCTATTTATATGAGTCTATGACATTACTCCTTATTCTCGGCATTGATTTAGCTCGTACTAGAAAGTGTTAGGAGCATGCATTCACTATTTTCTTTTAATCTTTCTCATGATCCTCCCAGAGAACCACAAAGCCTCACTTCTTAATCCTTTAATATTGTCTTACTGTTAATGAACCTAAGTGAGTTGTAGTACCACCAATTTAGTTGTACTTGATGATAGACTTAGCTAAATACGCGACTCACTCAACTTAGCATTTAACAATACAATTAATTTTACACTCCAAGTAAAATGGAATTTATCTTAAAAAATAAGAATAGTGGCTCCTTGTTACTGATTCTCCTAAGTCACTGAGAATTTCAGTACAAGCCTATTTAAACCACGATGTAGTTACGCGTTTCCTGATTTGAAATCCCATATTTTGAATCTTTAATGTCACTCACCTTTCTTTAATTTGTTATACAACAACTCAAGATCAACACATTTCATGTGCCAAACTATCTTGCCCCCTTGGGCAATGTACGCTTGTCCACAATCTTGATTTCCTCCCACTTAATTTTGCAATACTAGTAATTCCCTCGTAGATCATCTCAAATCTATAATTCCTGTCTTTGCTTTGTACTCTTTAGTTAAACGATCTAAACTTAATTTTACGTATTCTCGCTTTCGTTACTCAACTCTGAGTTGAACTACCTCTTTTTCTCTGTCTAGTTAAGAACATGTGGCTTGAACACATTAATTTTGATATGTGTTTAACATGTGTTACGTCAGTTAACTATGCTTTCGATAAAACACCCTTTTCAACTTTACTTGAACAATCTAAAGCAATGCGAGATTTGACTCATGATATACAAACTCATGCCCTTCGAGTTTGACTTATAGATCTAAAATAATACCTAGTAGTATATGAGCTTTACTCAATCTCTAGATTTCTAGAAATATTATCACTCACTTATTTCTCTTTCATAAGAAACCTTCTTTATCTAATAATCGTGATATTTAACTGTATCGCACATGGGGTATACGGCTTGATGTCTTTCAATACTCAAGGCATGCAGATTTATGATCTCTTTTATATTTGTATCTATTGAAATACCTTTCTTTGATCTCAACTATCTTAGATAGTTTCTTAATCAAAGTTTCTTGTTCACTTTGAACCTGCATCCCAGCCGGATTGCATCAAAGCTCTTCATAATACCCTTTCAAGTATTTTCTTCACTTTACCGATTTCATATAAGGAGCCCCTTAAAGTACGAGCATCCTTTAACCAAACCAACTTAATTATTGTCATAGCTTATAGATTCATTTGGGATTATCCCAGGTTTTTTGGAAAATGTTTAATTACAGATTTTAAAATTTATATGTAAAAGTGTTGATCCCAATATGAATAGATCTTTCTAGATTGTTAAGGGTGATAGCCAATCTGGATAGATCCAAACTAACTACAAGAGAAACAATGACTATAAACAATGTAAGTTATGCGGAAACTAACTTATACTGCTAAGAAGAACAATGAATAAAACTGTGAATATTTGTGAGAACTGTGATTACTATTAATTTGCTAGGTTACAGAATTCTAACTATGAATATTTGTGAAAACTTGTGTTTATAACTAGTATCGTAGGGTTCCTTTTATATACCAAGGAAACCCTAATGGGCTTACAAACCGTGTGAAGAGATAATGCATATCTATTCCTATTATAACTCATGCATATCTCCTAATAGTACTAACTAATATATGCTACCAGTACCAACTTACTACTAACAATACTAACTCTACTACCAATACTAACAGATGTACTGGCAGTACTAACTAATTAACACAAACAGTACTAAGTCAGGAAAACATAATTCCCAACAATCCTCCCCTAAACATAATGTTCACTTGTTAACCTTCATGTTTCTTCAGTTTAAGCTTCTTGATCACTTGGAGGATGTATCCAAACACATAGCTATTCTTTAATATGCTCTTTGATGAACTTGACCTCTTTTGTGACTTTGTAATATTTAACATTCATTAGCTTCCAGTCTTTGTTATCTTTACAGCATCTCAGCAATACAGCAAAACCAACTAAGTTGGCCTTGTAGTTTTTGGCAAACTACCAGCCATAAACAGATTTGATGTTTCTTTACCAGTAGCCGTTTGCTCTGGAATAGCCAATGCTTCATTGTAATAACATGGTGCATTGATAACCATATAGTTTTGGGCAAACTATCAACCATCAACGGATTTGAGAAGTCTTTACCAAGAGCCGTTTGCTTTGGATTAACCAACTCTTTACTGTGAAGCATGGTGAGTATGGAGAACCATATAGTTTTTGCAAACTATCAGCCCATTGATTGGATTTGGGAAGTCTTTACCAAGAGCCGTTTGCTCTGGACTAGCCCAGTTCTTTTGCTCTATTAGACATGGTAAACTGATGACCATTTGTTGTGTGGTTATAAAGCTAACACTTAAAGATCCTTCTCACTTCCATCGTAGCTTCCAGATTCATCAATATGCTTTTGAATGGATCTAAGCAGATTATAAGCACCATCACTTTCAGACTCAGCTACCAACCTCAAAGACATCATCTTCTCAAGTGTTTCTTTTGTGAGTGGATACTTCCTCTCTACAAGCATATAAATCTTAGTACCATCTTCCATACAAATTATGAACCCTATAAAAATACAATTCTCATAGAAATCCCAACTCTTAAGATTCCATCTTTCTTGATTCTGCCAGAGTTCATCTTCTGTATTTGCATCAAACATTATCCTTAAATCCCCTCAAAGAATTAGATCAACACCTTCTGGAGTAGTTGTTTCAAACCTCTGCATCACCAGGTTATATAAATCTACAAGATCCAGTCTATCAAACCTTGTCAGCATCTCAGAAAAGGTTTTAATCCATCTAGAGCTTCCATCAGATCTAAAGATCCTGTAGTAGATGCCCTCTGCTCCATGTCTATCACAATGATAGAATTTTTATTCCCAGATAATAATTGGAAATATCTTCTCCAGGACTTCATAATCTACTATTACTTCTTCATCTGGAACTATCTTCAGAAAAGTCTTTAGATGCTCTTCTTCTTCAAGGTCAGAATCTGTCTTCTTCCTCTTAGACATTCTTTTCATTCTTAGACTTCTTTTTTTCTTCTTTGAAGCATCACTATCAGCATGTGTGTGCTTCCTTTCCTTCTTTCTTGCTTTCATCTTTAATATTGTACCTGGTCTCTTCCTGGTACTCTCCTCAACTTCTTCTTGCTTAATGTTCATTTTAGTATTGTCAGGTTCTTCAAGAACCTTCTCCTTCTTATTCATCTTCTCTGTCAATCTTTCATCTTTAACAAAACCAATAGGAACAAAGTCTTGAATAGACTTCTTTGCTTTTTCATACAAAACTTAAACTTCTTCAAACTTCTTGTTTCTTAGTTTACCGTGTGTATATCTTCCCACATTCTTTAAGAAAGTTATCATCTGATTTCTTAACTGAGTTTTAGTAAAAGATTTGCTCCTGATAGCTACTGCTCTTTGTTCTGCAAAAAAGTTCCTCTAAGCTGCAATAGTATCATGCAAAAATTTAGCTCTTTGTTCAATAGTGAATTGTTCCCTTTCTTCCTCTTGAAGTCTTTCAGCTAAAAGTGTATCTGCATTCATCCTTGCTTGGATTTCATCAAAATCTCTAGCTATGACAGCCTGAGTAGCTTCTTCAGCAGTAACCCTTTCTCCTTCTAACTCTGCTTGCAATTCAGCATTAACCTGTCTTGCAACCTCTTCATCTATAGCCAATTGAGATGCATCCAAGTTACTTTTCTTTAGCTTCTTTGCAGGCTCAGGCTCCTCTTCAAGAACACCTTTGTGCCTTTATCTTTAGGGTCTATTTTTGGAAGTGGCTTCAAAGTTAAAATTGATCTTGCAGACCTATCAGATTCTTCAACTTCTTTAATAGCCACTCCTTTCAGCTTTGCCTTGTCATCCTTCATTTTTACCATAGTTTCAGCAAGTGTTATATAATCATTAACAAATCAAACACAACTGCTTGATGTAGTAAGAGGAGTCATTGAGTAGCAGTACTAACTTATGGTCACTTCAGTACAATATTTAACAGTACTAACTTTGGGCACAACAATACTAACTCCTATATTACCAGTAGCATTAACTGGTTCTTCATTGCTTCCTCCTTTTTCTAAAACCTCAATATCATGTGTCACATTTAGCTCCTTAGTCTCTTTTATTTGCCTCCCCCCATTCACAACTTCCTTTATTTCCATACCATGAGCTAAATCAGCATCAAGATTATCAAAGGCACTGTCATCTAAAGTTGGTACTGGTTTGGCATTTTCCTCCCCTGTTTGGATACAAACTCCTTCTTACCTAACTTTTTCTTCATGGATAAAATAGACACACTCCTTAACCATGCTTTGTAGTGTGATATGTTGGGCTTACATTTCTTCTCCAGCTTCTTGATGCGAGTTTTCAATTTAAGGTTTTCTGCAGCTTGAGCATCCTTGGAAGTCTCCAAAGCAAGAACCCTGTTTGACAAGTTAGTGCAAAGAAAAAATAACTCCTCTAGGTTTCACGCCACCCTCAGCTCAGTAGATGTGTGACCCACCACTAAAAAAGGACTATCATAGGTAACCTGACCTGATCCCCTTCACTCCCACCAGTGCCCTCTAAGGTGTTCCTAGTGTTTTGGTTGTTTTATGGTCTAGAAGATGATTCAGTAACATGGGTTTGATCGCCTACACTAGGTTGAGTAGGAGAGGGTGTTGGTTGGGGTTCAGTGTATGTTCATGAACCTTCACCCTCTTCTACTGATGCATGTACTAACATAGTAGGAAACAAAGGTGTCACGTGTCCTGAAAAGTAGAGTCCTCTTCTTGTCATATTAGTAAAAACCTTTTTAGAAAGGATTGGTATTGGAAGATTATCCAAAGGAGCAGGTATATTTTGAAGCTGGTTGTTTAAAAAATACTTGAATAGACCTTGGATACATAAGATATTTCTTCTTAGCCTCCAAGTTCCTATTCATACCATCAAAAATCATTTTAGAAAAGTTAAATGTTCTATCAGTAGCTAAGCAAATCACTGCTGATGCTACATTAGTGGGAAATTGATCCCAAGAAGTACTTTTTGAGCTAAGATAGTGAATGATGGTATGAATTAGGTACTTCTATTATGGAGAGAAGAGGCCTTTTTGAAAAGTAAGAGTGGTAAGATCCCCCTCATACCCCATTAATGGAAGGTTTTCATAAATGTCTGCAATTGTGAGACAATCAATCCCATTATCATCATTAAATAGAAGATCGTCTTTCCAATTGAGCAGTTCTGAGATCAATACAGTCTGTCCACTAATAGTGGCTTTGATTTGACTGACATTATTGACTGTTTGGGACACTGCTGAGTTCCAAAACTGTTCAATAAGGGAATTAGAGACATTAGGACTTACAGTGAGAGCATAGAAAATTGAGCTTCGTGATAGAAAGTCCACAATCTTATGAAACTGAGCATTCCCTTCAGTCTTTTCTAAATACGCAACCATTTTATGCTTGGGGCAAGATTTCAAAGCACCATTGTGATTTTTTTTTTTTTTTTTTTTTTTTTTTTTTTTTTGTTAATTTTGAGTAAATGGAATTGTCGTCGATTAAAGGGATTAGGGTTTATGAATTTAGAGCTTGAGAGAGAGATTAGGTGAGTGAATTGTGCAATTTGGAATGGTTTATATAGGGTGAGCAAACCCAATGGCAAAGAAACCGTTACAATTTACACTTTAGACCCCTAGTAGTATCTTCTCTAACGGTAACCCGGCGGTACTAACTTTTGCCTAGCAGTACTAACTTTTGGCCTGGCAGTACTAACTTTTTGCCTACCAGTATTAACAAAAACTGGCAGCACTAACAAACTCAGTACCATATGTAGCCCTCAATCCTCATTCCAAAGAACATAATGAACCCTAAGTAATCATCATATCATCTAAAATCCATCTGCTAACGAAATTGAACCTGCCATCTTGCCTCTCCTAAACTAATGCAGCTATAGGTTAAGCAATCCAATGTTAACACTTAAGAAATTGAACCTGCTAACATTAAAAGCTTTGGTTAAAAGATCAGCCACATTATCATCAGTGTGAATCTTAAGCACCTGGATAAGTTTTTTCTCATAAGCATCCCTAATGAAGTGGTGTCTAATCTCAATATGCTTTGTTTTGGAGTGAATTATTGGATTCTTTACAATGCAGATTGTGCTTTCATTATCAATGTAAATCTTTGTGTTCATAAAATTAAACCCATAGTCTAACATTTGATTCTGAATCCACAATATTTGCCCACAGCAGTTGGCAGCAGCAACATACTCTGCCTCTGTCATAGAAGTAGCCACAATTGTTTGCTTCTTGCACTGCCATGAGATAAGTTTCCTGCTAAGAAATTGACAACCTCCTGTTGGGGATTTCCTGTCAAGATTTGCTCTAGCATAGTCACTATCAGAATAGGCTTCCAGGTCAAATGATGACACTCTAAGATACCAAAGGCCCAGTTTGGGTTTGCCTTTGAGGTACCTAAAGATCCTCTTCACAGCATGAAGATGTGAGGTCTTTGATTTTACTTAAAACCCTAGAAACAACACAGACTTAGCAAAACAAAATATCAGCCTATAGCAGTCAAGTACATTAAAGAGCCAATCATGGATCTATAAAGATGTACATCCACATCAGCAGCTTCTTCATCCTGAACAAGGGCTTCTAGGTCATAATGGAGTACTGACAGTATATTACATTAGCAAAATCAAAACTTCTTCAGGATCTTTTGCAACAACTTTTCCATGACTTAAAATATACCATCTCTTTCTGCTTGAACTGTAATCCCAAGAAAGAAGGAGCTCTGCCCATAGAACTCAGCAGGAAATCTCTCTTCATCAATGGCCACAATTCATCACACCAAGATATCATAGTAGAACCAAAAATAATATCATCTACAAAAAACCTGTAGCTAACATGATATCATTCTTGTCTTCTTGATGAAAAAAAGTCTTGGCATGTTCCTCTTTTATATCACTTCTTCAACAAGAAAGTAGATAAAGTAGTATACCAGGCTCTAGGAGCTTGGCGTAAACCATACAGAGCTTTCACAACCTTGTAGACCTTTTTAGGGAACTTAGGATCTACAAAACCTGGAGGTTGAGACACATACACCTCCTCATCAATTGTGCCATACAAGAAGGCACTCTTCACATCCATCTGATAAACTATGAATCCCATATAAGAAGCAAAGGCCAAAAAGATCCTGATGGCTTCAATCCTAGCCACAGGAGCAAAAACCTCATCATAGTCTATCCCTTCCTCTTGTCTATGTCCCTGGGCAACCAACCTTGCCTTATTTCTAACTACAACACCTCTTTCATCCTTCTTATTCCTGTAAACCCATTTTGTCCTAATTGCCTTCTTCCCAAAAGGCAAGTCAACCAGAATCCAAACTTTCTGAATCTTGAATTGCAGCAGCTCTTCCTGCATAGCATCAACCCAACTTTCATCTTCAAGAGCTTGAGATATCTTCTTGGGTTCAATCTGAGAAAGGAAGCAAGCAAACAAGCAGTGCTGGAAATCCTTGTGATTATTTCTTCTCTGCTTTTGAATATAGCTTATAAAAGCATATGCTCTTGAACTTTGTTCACTTTGCTCCTTGTCTGAACTACTGAGGTTGGATCTCCAAGAATTTGAGTTGTAGGATGAATGGAGTGTATCCTTGATGTGGGAATAGGACTAACATTCACTGTGGTTTCTAAATTAGTGAAGTCAGCCACTGCACCCTCAGCAGGTATTTGAGAATCATCTTGGTCATTGTTGGTTAGATCAGGGTAGGATGGTCCACCAGCACTAAAAACTCTTGAAGGACTGGCATACCTAAACTGTGACTAACAGTATTAAACAGTGTTAGTACTAGTTACTCGTACTAACCGCATCCTGCTTGAATAAGCAAATCTAGTACATTGAGCAAAACTCCTTTCTAAAAGCTTCAGCTGCATCATTGGCCTCCTTTTCTTGTCTTTTAAGTCTTTCAAGCTCCTCCAAAAAGGCTTGATCTTCCTGATCTACTGGCTCCTCATTTGACTTTGAACCAGTATCCTCATTAGGCTTTTCACCTCCATTCTTTGCTTCTGAGCTCTTGACTGTCGAAGTGTAAGAAGACCATATTGGCAGTACAAAGTATTCTTGAGCAGGTTCAACTTCTATTTCAGAATTTCCTGCATCAATATTATCCTGTGTACATGCACTATGATTAGCTTCTTTTGGACCTACAGTTTTGTTAGCTTTATTCTCTGCAATAACAGGCT
The DNA here is from genome assembly GCA_026074375.1 of Tanacetum coccineum. Lineage (NCBI taxonomy): Eukaryota > Viridiplantae > Streptophyta > Magnoliopsida > Asterales > Asteraceae > Tanacetum > Tanacetum coccineum. Next base: position 10,419 of record BQNB010172004.1, read on the forward strand.
GATAGTTTATTGAATCAGTTAAATAATCAAGATCAAACAGCCAATTAGGTCCTTTCCCTCCAACATTAGGTTTATTTTCTAAAAAGTTTATATGCATGTTTTCTTCAATCCTCTTAGTTTCTAAATTGTATACCCTAAAAGCCTTACTGTTTAGAGAATACCCAACCAAAAACCCTTCATCAGACTTTTCTTCAAACTTACCCAGGTGGTCAATGGTATTCAAGATGGTCACATGGCACCCAAAAGGTCTTATATAGCTTATGATTGGTATTTTACCAGTTATAAGTTCATAAGGTGTCTTGTTTTGAGGCTTGGTCACTAACACCCTATTAAGGACATAACAAGCAGTACTAACTGCTTCAGACCAAAAAGTGTTAGGTAAAAATGAATCTGCTAGCATTGTTCTAGCAGCCTTAACTAGGGTCATGTTCTTCCTCTCAGCAACTCCATTTTGTTGTGGAGTTCTGGCATTACTGTATTCCCTCTTGATCCTTTTTGACCCACAGAATTCAATAATGTCCCTGTTCTTGAATTCTGTACCATTATCACATCTAATAGTTTTAACCTTTTGATTTAATTGGTTCTTAATTTGTCTTATAAAGTCCTTAAGGATTCTACTAGTTTCATCCTTAGTTCTTAAAAAGAACACCCAACTAAACCTGTTAAAATCATCAGTAATAACAAGGCAATAAGTCTTATGCTTTATGCTCCTTACAAATGTGGGTCCAAATAAGTCCATACGTAAAAGCTGTAAGGGCTGACTAATAGAGCTCGCTAATTTGGCCTTACAGGAGGCTTTGTGTTGCTTTCCTTTCTGACAAGCAACACAGGTGTGGTTGTTTTGAAAAATCTTTGAACGTAAACCTCTTACAAGGTTTCCCTTCACAAGTTTGTTTAAGTTTTTAAAGTTAACATGACCTAACCTCCTATGCCATTTGTTAGATTCATCAATTGTGGCCTTTGCAATTAAACAAGCTAAACCTCCAGTAAGAACAGTGTTCTCTAGGTTGAAACTGTACATATTGTTTTGTCTGGGGACTCTAAGTAATACTTGATTTTCATCAGGCAACTTAAAGTCAGGGAACAACACAAGACATCCAGTGTCTGTGAAGAGAACCTTGTTCTTCTTGTCACACATTTGTGACACAAAAAAGAGATTAAAATGATGTAGTTCTTTCACAAAGCACACATCCTCAAAATCTAACTTTCTAGTTTTTATTTTTCCTTTACCAGATATATAACCTTTACTACCTCCAAAAGCAACAGGGCCACCATTATAGTCTTGATATTCAACAAGGTAGGCTTTGTTTCCAGTCATGTGCCTGGAACATCCACTATCAACAATCCCTTTGTTCTTTAAAGCTTTTTGTGGATCATCCTGCACATCAAATAAGAGAAATTAGTTTCTCTTAGGGACCCAAGCCATTGCTGACTTGGGTCTGCCTAGTGGATCTTTAAAATTAACATTTTTACTAAAGTTTGATCCACTATTGTATTTGGAGACTTTGTTCCAGTAATGTCTTTTGGGTCTCCAATTACAACCTGCTGAGGCCTTAACAGCAGTTTCCCTATTTCCCCCAACAGCACTAACTGTTTTGTCCCCAGCAGTATTTACTTTAAGATTTGTAAAATTTGCTTTTGGTGCTGTTGTTCTATTAAATGGCCTTCTAATAGGTGAATGAGACTTATAAAAATTATTTCTTGGTCTGATTTCATTCACAATGGGTCTGGCAGTATTAACTTTCCTAGCAGTACTAGTTGTTGCTGCTTGACCAGAAAGATTTTGTCTAGCAGTATTAACTGGAAATATGCCAGTTTTAGTTAGTACTGCTTTTGGAACAAACTTGTTTTGGTGATTCAATCTTTGCACATTGTTCCACACTGGTCTATTCTCCCCTTGACCAGTAGCCTTACCCTTCTGTTTGTTCAATTCAACCTGTTTAGCCATTCTTTTCTCATGGAAATCACAATCTCTAATAAGATGGCTAAAGCTGCCACATACAAAGCATGCCTTTTTAGTGAAACCATATCCCAAACCCAGCTTTTTGGACATTAAGCCATTCCAGTCTCTCTTGTCTGCTTTAGGAATTGAACTATATGTGTTTTGTTCTTTAACAGTTTCCCTAGGAGTTTTCACATGCTTAACAGTATCAATAAAAGCAAAACTAGGTCTTTCTTGTTCTTTTGATGGTTGAATCACATATTCATCATCACTATCTAACTCATACTCCTCAATGATAGGAGCATCAGGACAAACTTTAGGTTGACTAACAACATTAGGTTCAACTACAACTGGTTCAGGCATAGATTCAAGTGTTTATGTACTATAATTGGACTCACAAGAGTCAAAATTACTGGTTTGAGTATCAGATTCACTAGTTTTAGACTGTTTGGACCATATGTGAACATAGAATCATCTATTTCCCTATCGGGTCCTGAAGGCATATAATTTCCTATCATTGGAGGGGGAACTGCATGCATTCCTTCAACATTAGCAAATCTATCATATATAGGACTATTTTCTACATCACTTGACCTACTGTCAAATACACTTTGAAAAACTTCATTTTCATAACTTAAGACACCATCATGTACTTGATCTCCATACCCAAGTTGTTCTCTTTGTTCATCATATAATTTTTTAAGTTTAGCATATGATTCTACACATTCTTTTGAACAAGATGTTACCTCAGTGTCTGAGCCTGAATTGATGTAAGCCATTAAAGCAACGTTTTCTTGTTCATCTTCTGCATGATCAGTCCAATCAACACCTTCCCTATCAAGAGTTACCAAAGCTTTAGGTTCCTCTTATTTTCCAGGTCTCCTTCAATTGTCTTTTGATTTATATCCAGTGTTCCCTTTTGATCTACATTCTCTAGCAAAATGCCAGGTCTTGTGACAATTGTAGCATTCGACTTTGGTCTTATCAAATCCAACTGGTTCCTTGGCATCAAAATGCAGCTTTCTCCCCGTCTTCTTGTAGAACTTCTTCAATCTCATGGAGATCATGGCCACTTGCCATTTCAAGTCCATCTCTTCTAAATCAAACTCATTAAGCTGCTCCAGATCTTCATGATCTAAATGTGGA
>BQNB010172005.1:0-13506 GCA_026074375.1 Tanacetum coccineum
ACGAAGCAAGGCCATTGTTGCCAAAGTGAGTACGAGCTCTTCTACCCCAGCAGTTTCATCCGATGTTGCTGAACTTAAAGATATGGTTAAAGCATTGATTCTCGATAAAAAAAACCAAACTCCAGCTCCTGCTCCCATAAAAGCGGTCGAGCAAAGTTGTGTAACTTGCGGGGGTGGTCATTCTTACCAAAATTGTCCAGCCACCGATGGCAACATTTATCGTGACAATATCCAAGAGTACGTGTCACAAGCCGCCGCGGCTAATTTCAACCAAGGAAATACCGGGTACCGACCTCAGATGGTTGCAAATCAAATTCGACCTCCCGGTTTTTCTCCCGTTCAAAACCATCAAGGAAATAATCAAAACAATTTCAACCGGGGAAATCATTACAATCAAAACTGAGGGAATAATTACAACCAAAGCCAAATTTACCGACCCCAGGTTAGTCAACCACCAGCTTACCAAGCTCCTGTTCCTCAGACACAAGGTGTGTCAAAAACTGATTTTGACAACTACGTCAAAGCTAATGATGCAGTTCTGAGGAATATGCAAAACCAAGGCTAAACCTTGCAAAACCAAATGGCAAATTTAACGGACATGCTTTACAAGTTCGTGATTTCTAATACCGCCTCTACTTCGGGTTCGGGAACTCTTCCTGGTAACACCATTACTAACCCAAAGAAGGATTTGAAAGGTATCACCACTCGAAGTGGTGTTACTTATTAAGGACCCAAGACTCCTCCCACTTCATCTTCTTCTCCGAAAGTAATGAATCATGATACCGAGGTTACAAAGAACATGATGCTTCCTACTAATAACGAAAGCACCGAAGACGTCCAACCTCTGATTGTTCAAGTCTAATCTCGTAATCTAATTTTCGAGCCCGTTGTTACTCCCGTTAGTGCTCCGATGCCTAACCAACTAACATCAATTCCATTTCCTTCAAGAAGAAATGATGAAAGGCGCCGAGAAAAAGCTAACGATCAAATTGAGAAATTTTACGAAATCTTTAGAGATTTGAGTTTCAAAATTAGCTTTACGGATGCCTTGATTCTTATGCCAAAGTTTGCTTCAACTCTAAAAACTTTAATCAGAAACAAAGAAAAGTTGAGTGAAATGGCTAGAACTCTATTGAACGAGAATTGCTCGGCGGACATCCTAAACAAGTTACTGAAAAAACTTGGAGACCCCGGCCGATTTCTCATTCCGTATGAATTTACCGGGATTGACACATGCAATGTCTTGGCCGATCTTGGCGCGAGCATTAATCTTATGCCATATTCTATATGGAATGATCTCTCTCTTCCGGAATTAACCCCAACTTGCATGACGTTAGAGTTAGCGGACCGTTCAATCACTAAACCGATCGGTATCGCCAAAGACGTCCGTGTGATGGTGGGAAAGTTCCAATTTCTAGCCGATTTCGTGGTCGTAGATTTTGAACCAGACCCCCGAGTACCTTTAATTCTCAGGAGGTGTTTCTTAAAGACCAGTCGTGCATTGATAGATGTATACGAAGGTGAAATAACCCTTCGTGTTGGCAAAGAGGCCATCACATTCAATCTAGACCAAACTTCGAGATACACGGTTAATTACAATCATATGACGGCGAACCGAATCGACGTCATTGATATGGCAAGTGAAGAATACTCGTAAGAAGTTTTAGGTTTTTCTGATTCAGTTGCATACGGTAATCCCTCTCCGTATTACGATCCAATTGTTTCAAATGCTTGAAAGACTCGCGGGAAACCAATCATGGATCAAATGCTCGAAAGACTCGCGGGAAACCAATACTATTATTTCCTCGATGGCTTCTCGGGTTACTTTCAGATTCCTATTAACCCGAAGGACCAAGAGAAGACAACATTCACTTGCCCATACAGAATGTTTGCCTATCGCCGCATGCCTTTTGGGCTATGCAATACACCCGGCACGTTTCAACGATGTATGATGGCAATCTTCCATGACATGATCGAAAAGACAATGGAAGTGTTCATGGATGACTTCTCGGTCTTCAGAGATGTTAAAACGGTGTGAAGACACCAATTTGGCCCTAAACTGGGAGAAAAGCCATTTTATGGTTAAGGAAGGCATTGTTCTTGGACATAAAATCTCTAAGTCAGGAATTGAGGTCGATCATGCTAAAGTTGAAGTTATAGCCAAGCTCCTTCACCCGACTACTATCAAAGGTGTCCGTAGTTTTCTTGGGCATGCCAGTTTTTACCGATGTTTCATACAAGACTTTTCAAAAATTGCCCGTCCGATGACCCACTTCCTTGAAAAAGAGACTCCATTTTTCTTCTCAAAAGAGTGTATCAAATCCTTTAATACACTTAAAAGAAAATTGACCGAGGCTCCAATTTTGATTGCTCCCGACTAGGACTTGCCTTTCGAACTAATGTGTGATGCAAGCGACTTTGCAATTAGGGCAGTCCTAGGGCAACGAAAGAACAAGCATTTCCAACCAATTCACTATGCCAGCAAGACAATGACCGAAGCTCAAGCACACTACACTACGACCGAAAAAGAATTACTTGCCGTAGTGTACGCTTTTGAGAAGTTTCGGTCATATCTCATTTTGTCCAAGAGCATAGTGTATACTGACCATTCTGCTATAAAGTATCTCTTTGCTAAAAAAGATGCTAAGGCAAGACTAATGCGGTGGATCCTTTTGCTCCAAGAATTCGATGTTGAGATCCGAGACAAAAAAGGAGCAGAAAATCTAGCCGCCGATCATCTCTCCAGACTTGAGAACCCTCACCAAGATGAGTTCGAGAACAAGGAAATTACGGAAACATTTCCACTCGAAACTCTTGGATCGGTTGCTCTTCGTGATGATAATACCCCATGGTTTGCAGATTTCGCAAATTACCATGCGGGGAACTTCATTGTCAAGGGAATGTCGTCCCAACAGAAAAACAAGTTTTTCAAAGATGTCAAACATTATTTCTGGGACGACCCCTTTCTATTCAAGATCTGTGCTGACCAAGTAATTAGGCGTTGTGTTTCGGGGCAAGAAGCTTTTGACATTCTCAAAGCTTGCCATAGTGGACCCACCGGGGGACACTACGGTGCCAATTACACCGCTAAAAAGATCTTCGATTCAGGATTTTATTGGCCCACAATCTACAAGGATGCCCATGACTTTGTCACCCGATGTGACATTTGTCAACGTCAAGGCAAAATTTCGCAACGTGATGAGATGCCACAAAACTCTATCCAAGTTTGCGAAATCTTTGACATTTGGGGCATTGATTTTATGGGGCCGTTCCCGTCTTCAAGAGGGAACAAATATATACTCGTGGCAGTCGATTACTTATCAAAATGGGTTGAAGCAAAAGCGCTCCCCACCAATGATGCCCGAGTTGTTTGCAAATTTCTTAAAACTCTCTTCTCCAGATTTGGTGCCCCTCGTGCAATCATAAGTGATCGCGGAACCCATTTTTGCAATGACCAATTTGCAAAGGTCATGCTTAAATACGGAGTCACTCATCGTCTCTCCACCGCGTATCATCCACAAACAAGTGGACAAGTTGAGGTATCCAATCGTGGTTTGAAAAGGATTCTTGAAAGGACCGTGGGCGAAAATCGTGCCTCTTGGTCGGATAAATTAGATGACGCACTTTGGGCTTTCCGCACAGCTTACAAAACACCCATCGGGTGTACTCCATATAAGTTAGTGTACGGGAAGGCATGTCATCTTCCGATCGAGCTCGAGCACAAAGCTTACTGGGCCCTTAAGCATACAAACTTTGATATCAAAACAGCGGGTGATACAGGAAGTTCAATCTCAACGAATAATGAGCTCCGTGATCAAGCCTACGAGAATTCTTTAATTTACACAGAAAAACAAAGAAATCAAGACTCCAGATCAAAAACGTGTTTTCAATGTCAGTGATCGAGGGGGGTCCTCCTCTTTAATCTAGATTTAAAGATTTTCTCAGCAAGCTTAGACCCTGCTGGAGTGGACCATTCACTGTAACCAAGTTTATCCATATGGCACTGTCGAGTTTATCCCAACACTCCAGGCCAAATTTCAAATAAAGGTCACCGTTGAAGCACTACATTTGGAGGGACGTCCACAATTGTATCCCAGATCTCCAGACGTTCCCCATAGGCCAATAAATTCAGGTGACGGGTCAAGCATAGCGACCTTAAACAAGCGCTTCATGGGAGGCACCCCATGCTTATCGTAGTATTGTGTAAAAATGAATAAGTGTTTTCTTGTTGTGTGGAGGCTCGCCTCTTCCATTACCCGTGTTTCGTGTTTGTGTTGTTAATTGTCCAGGATTGCCCGGATTGTGTAGACTCCCGTGCTTGTATTTTTATCAAGAGTTTTGCATCCTCAGCTTCATTTTGGGAATCGAGTATCCAAATCTAATCGACTAACGTTTTATCTTTTGGCACACTTCATAAACGGCCTTAGATTTACGTAGGTACCCCTTTCAAAACATCGAGGACGATGTTTAGTTCTAGTATGGGGGGATCTTCGATTTGATTCTGCCTACAGCCGTTGTTATCATGTAATCCCGTTTTTACCACCAAATTTTTACAAAAATACAAAAAAAATGAAAAAAATTAAAAATTTTCAAAAATAAAATAAGTGTTTTGTCACAGTTTCGACTCTCCTAATGGGTAGAATGAGAATAATTTTTGACTCGATCGGGCGTGTTGAGCCCTAGCTAGTTCCTCAACTTACCGCTTGTAGGCTAAGCTTTCACGAATTCTGTGTTTCGAATTTTAATAAGGTGAAGAACAAGAAGTGATTAGTTACAATATAAAGTTTGATGTGCTGAGCAAGATCTTCTAAACTATATGATAACTTGTGGCTTTTTCTCCCATTAGCTTCTAATCCACCTAATCATACGTGCTCATTTCAATTCAACTAAGTCAATCGATGTTTTTAGAAAAAGCTTCAAATTTGTAACTTGATTCTTTAAAGCAAGGTTTTTCTGTTCTTAGTAAATTGAAAGTTAAAATGCCAAAGAAGCATGAATGAAATATGAATGCAAAAATGCATGAATATTAAAATTATGCCAATGAAGCATACATTTGAGTATATGAGCAAGTAAAGAGTGTCGTGATATCCCACACTCCGCTAACCGCAAGGTGAGGGTCTCAAAACTAAGACATCTTTACTTTCTAGGGATTTGGTGTGATGTGATATATCACAGAAGCGAGGTCCTAGGTGAGGTTCAACTAAGACACCTATCCTTAGCCATATTAGAAGAAGGTGTTGATTGATTTCCACTACGCTAGCACTGGGTGGGATTTCAAACTAAGAACACCAGGTCGTTGTTCTGATATCCCTACTAAGGAGCGAGGCCTAGTAGTGGTTCAAACTAAGGCAATGCATACCTAGCTTTTAAGAACTTATGATCTATGATGATGTAAAATTTTGCAAAAAGTTCTACAGTTAAAAGTTCTTTCTTTAAAATCAGTTACAAGGTCCTAATAAGTTTGTGGCTTTAGTCATGATTCAGCCTTGAATACGACTATGGAAATACGTGATCTATGGTTGAGGTTGAATATAAAACAAACATTTTAAATCATATATCCATGTGGGAGTTAAAAGTTCACAAGTCATAGTATGGGCATAACATTTAGACTTTATATTGACAAATATCCTTGTTTACATTGCTTGGTTTGAACTATTGAAAAGATCGGGGACGATGAAATTTTATTCGCGGGACATCCGTAGATTAATCTATGGGCGCTTCCCAGTCTATGATCCCAATTGAAAAAACTAAAGTGAAGTCAAACAGGTAAGTTAAGAAAAATAAAAGAAAAAGAAAGGAAATCCAAAAATTATTAGGATAGTTTAAGTGTACATATGAAAAATTGTGAAAAACGGGACTCGTCTAAGCTATTGAATTCTTTAGTTCCCCTTGAACAAACGCTAGCTACTTTTCGAGGTTATTTAGTCGAGGGATTAAGATTCTTGGTTTCTTGAGTGTTTACTTTCATAACATTGCGTGAGAAGCACGGCAATCCTTAGTATGTGGGATTTTGGTATGTCTTAATTTACACATACCATTTTCCATTAAAAACGGACTTAAAAGACTAAAAACGTACCAAAAATACATTGTATTTTGTATGTTTTGCGTTTGAATTGTGCAGGAACGGATATTCAAAAAGAAAGCCAAAAACAACCAAACTAAGCACGGGATGGAAAAGACAAAGTCAATCCAAAGCCAAAGTCAGTCCAAAGTCAGCCACATGAAGAAAATACAACTTGAGGCTAAAACTCCAAACTCAATTTGTATTAAAAAGAAAAAGACAAGGGTCGAAATTGCAAACCGGGCGAAGTTTTGCAATGAAGTTATAAGAAGTGAGGGGCCAAAGCTACCAACTAACCCAAACTCTAATTTTTCCCACCCAACAAAACCCAGTACAAGATAGGGCTTCTTCCCAAAACCTCTCCCTGCAAAACACTCAACACCAAGATATATCATTTCACAAAAAACAAACCACACCCAAAAAAAAAAAAACAAAAAAGAATTTCAACGAAAAAAACAAAACAAAAACAAAAAAGAAGAAAGAAAAAACAAAAAAATCACAAACACACCCACAAACACAACAAAAACCACTTCCCACAATTTCCCCCCCCCCCCCCCCAGCTGTATAAGTGCCATGTTGGCAATCCCTCACCATTCCCAAGTATTTTCGATGGCTATTGATTGTTCTCCCAAGAAGCACAAAAGAAATGATGGCTGAGATTTTGTGTATTTAGAATCACCTCACACAACAAGCACACTTGGTTTTTGTCTCTACAAAGAAAGACAGAAGAAAGAAGAGAAGAGAGTCCAAGAAACCAAGTCCTTAATTCGTTTTAGTATAAATAGGGCCTTTGTAACCCAAGTTGAAGGGGAGAGTTTTTAATTTTTAATATAACTTAGTTTAATTTCTAGTTTTTAAAGTCATTTACAGCTTTTACTTTCAGCTTTGTAATACTTTCAAGTTTTAATGCAAATTTGAGTTTTTAAGTCAATTTACAATCCCAAGTGTTAAGTTTCTTAATTGTGTTGTTTTGTGTTCAAAAAGCTCTCAATACAGCTTGTTTATAAGCTGCTTTAATTAAATAAATTTAAAAAGTTAAGTAGTTAAGAGAAAATCACTCTCAAATACACCACAGCTTATTTTATGGATGATAAGCCAGTTCTGGATGGGCTTATGGACACTACTAGCTTGTTTTATGCAAGCTAGAGCTTGTAGATTCATTGTTTGACCCTGTTTTGAGCAAGGGTGTTGTAAGTTTCTCTTTTTCTTGTTTGTCTTATTTACTGTAGAACTGCTTATTAGTGCTTATTTGTTGCTTATGTTTACTTATTTGAGCGTTATCAGGATGTTTAGTGCTTATCTTACTTAGTTGTTAGTTTAAAAGTGATTTGTGCAACTTTCTTAGTTAGTACTGTTAGTTCATTTAATAAAACTGTTAGTTTTGAGTTAACACTGTTAGAAAAATTCAGCTTATTTAAGTGCTTATTCTTAATTAAAGTTTGCTTATAAGTGTCTTATTTTGTTATTGGATAATCTGTTTTTAATCAGTATGAAAAGAAAAATGATTTTTGAAAACTTTAAGGGGTGTTTAGAACAAGCAGTACTAACTCCAAGTTAGTACTGCTGGTTCATTTTCTTGGATTCCAAAGGTAGCAGTACTAAGTTAAAGCTAGCAGTACTAACTCCAAGTTAGTACCGTTAGTTAAAACTGTTAGTACTGTTAGTTCATTTTAGCTTATCAGCTTATTATTTCTGCTTATTTAAGATTTCCTTAGCTTTTTAGAGTAAATTAAACCATTTTCCTTTACTGTCTTTAAGAGTAAGCTTCTTTAAGCTTATTTTCCTTTCAAAGTATTTTCAATAGTAGCCTTTTAGCTTATTTGCCATTCTAGTTTAGTCTACTTGCTTATTCTTATTCCTGAAGTGCTTATTAGGGTTAGGTAAATATCTGTTTTAGCTTATTTGCTTATTTCTTGCTTCATTTAACTAGCAGTACTAACTTTAAAGCTAGCAGTACTAACTTTAAAGCTAGCAGTACTAACGCCAAGTTAGTACTGATAGTTAATACTGTTAGTACTGTTGCTAGTACTGCTGAGTTTCCTTGCTTAATTTAGCTTAATTGCTTTTTGAATTTGCTTATTTAGAGTTAGCTTAGCTTATTTGTGTTGTCTTAAGGTTATTTGAGCTTATTTGTGTCTTAGTTTAAAAGTTTTAAGAGTTTTTACCATTCCTAGCTTTTAGGCCTGCTCTAGCTTATTTTCTTTGCTTATTTTTATGTGCATTTGCTTATTAACTTTAGTTCCCAATCACATCCTTGTCATATTCAAACATCAATTATCAATTCGTCATTCGATTTTCCATTCTAGCCTCGTTGGGACATAACGACCCGGGAACACTCTATACTGCTTCCGGTTTCTTGGTCTCGCGGATTCTAATCCTTGTTGTGTATTCATATTTATCTATATTTATTGATATCTATAGGGGTGAGAAGAAGCGAGTCACATTGTATGACAATTAAGAACTTTAAAAATTTAAATTTTTTGCTATTTTTGTGGGAATACGGGTACGTGAGAACAAAACAATAAGCAAGCAACATCAAATCGATAGATTCCTTTCCCCAAACTAAAACGAAACATTGTCCTCAATGTTTAAAGTCGGGTCTCTACGAAAATCTAAGCCGTTTATGAAGTATGCAAAGATAAACGTTAATCGATAATGATGAAAGGATATCGGATCTCCCCAAACTAATTTCACACAAAGGATGAGAAGCTCGAGTAGAACGGGACAAATCAACCGGACACGAGAGGCTTCAAAAATTATTGGTTCGATCCTACAAAATCACAACAAACAAGCAACAAACATCGAGTAATCGGAAATAGTACAAGCCTCTCTCAACACAACACATTGGATAATAGAAAATTTAAAGAAAATAGAAAGGATAAGCATGGGGTGAACTCCCACAAAGCGGCTTGTTTTTGGTTACCGAGTCGCAAGCTCGACTCGATCCCTAAATTTAGTTGTCCTTAGGGAAAGTCTAGAGATCCAGGATAACCAATGGTGGTGTATCCCCTCCATAGTAGTGCTTCAGACGGTGGCAATTGACTTTGAAATTAGAATCATCGGCATGAGACAACTTGGCAGTGCCATAAGGATAAACTTCAATGATTGTGAAAGGTCCGGACCATCGGGATTTGAGTTTTCCGGAGAAAATCTTTAATCGGGAGTTGAAAAGCAAGACTTGATCACCAACATTGAAGATTCAGTTCTTTATCTTGGAATCGTGGAGTTTCTTTGTCTTCTCCTTGTAGATTAGCGAATTCTCATAAGCTTGATCATGAAGCTCGCTTAATTCATTGAGTTGAAGCTTTCGATGATCGCCCGCGGTCTTTAAATCGAAGTTGGCATGCTTAAGAGCCCAATATGCCTTGTGTTCTAGTTCAACTGGTAAGTGACACGCTTTTCCATAAACTAACTTGTACGGAGTGCATCCAATTGGAGTTTTGTAAGCGGTCCTAAAAGCCCATAATGCATCATCTAGTTTGTCTGACCATGAGGCACGGTTTTCTCCGACCGTCCTCTCTAAAATTCTTTTGAGACCTCGATTCGTGACTTCAACTTGACCACTCGTTTGAGGGTGGTAAGGAGTCGAAAGACGATGGGTGACACCATATTTTGACATGACTTTAGCAAACTTATCGTTACAAAAATGGGTCCCTCGATCGCTTATGATTGCTCTCGGAGCAGGCACCCGAACCGAGAGAAAAAGGGATTTTTAAAACTTGACAACTACCTAGCATCGTTGGTGGGGACGCTTTTCCGCTTCAACCCCATTTGGAAAGAAAATCGATGGCTACTAGAATATATTTCTTTCCTCGAGACGACGGAAAGTCCCATAAAATCAATACCCCATACATCAAAAAATTTCAATCAAACATGATGCAGTTTGAAGCTCTCCACGTTAAGATGGGGGGGGGGGGGGGACCGAGGGGCTTTGACATCATCACAAGATTTGACAAATTCAAAGCATTCCTTACAAGCTTAGCCAAAATAAACCGGCATCAAAACCTTCTTGGCGTAAAGTTGGCACCGTAAGTTGTCCCCGTGGTCTACTGAGACAAGCTTCGAGAATGTCGAGAAGCTTCTTTGTCATCTACACACCTCGGATTATTGATCCCGCACAAGCTTGAAAGAAAAGGGTCATCCCAAAGTAATGTTTTACATCTTTTAAGAACTTGGTTTTCGCCTTAGTCGACTTTCCGTTTTGTAATAATTTCCCCGCGTTAGTAGTTAGCAAAGTCGCGAACCACGGGTACTTTGGTCATTAGAATAACACATTAAAGTCCAAAGGAAAAGTCTCGTTAATCTCTTTTGGATCAAAAATATTCTCGTAGGGGTTTTCAAGACGAGAGAGGTGATCGGCTGCATAGTTTTCAGCTCCCTTGGTATCGATAACTTTAAAATCAAATTCCTGAAGAAGTAAGACCCATCGAAGCAATCTTGCTTTGGCGTCTTTCTTGTTGAAAAGGTATTTCAATGCGGAATGGTCCGTGTAAACAACACTCTTGTTCATGATTAGATATGATCGAAACTTCTCAAACGCGTAAACAACTGCTAGCGTCTCTTTTTCGGTTGTTGTGTAGTTTGATTCTGCTTCGGTCATTGTCTTACTTGCATAATGAATTGGTCGGAAATGCTTCTTAATTCTTTGCCCTAGGACCGCACCTATTGCATAATCACTTGCATCGCACGTGATTTCAAAAGGTTGGTCCCAATTCGGAGCAATGAGAATTGGAGCTTCGGTTAACTTCTTTTTCAATGTTTGAAAAGCAAGAATGCAATCTTCCGAGAAAATGAAAGGAGTGTTTTTCTCTAAGAGATGGGTCTTGGGTCGAGAGATTTTGGAAAAGTCTTTGATAAATCTTCGATAAAATCCAGCATGCCCGAGAAAACTTCTGATTCCTTTGACGGTCGTTGGGTGAGGAAGCTTTGAAATTACATCAACTTTAGCCTTATCGACTTCAATTCCTTTTCTAGAGATCTTATGTCCTAAAACAATGCCTTCTTAACTATGAAAATGCTCTTTCCCAAATTAGTATTCAATTTGGTTCTTCACAACCGTTGAGCATTTTGTCTAAATTGCAAGGGCACAAAAAAGCTAAAGAGGAAAAAGAATCTCCAAAAACTGAAAAATCATCCATAAAAACCTCCATCATTTTTTCTATCATGTCGTGAAAAATGGCCATCATACAACGTTGAAAAGTTTCGGGTGCGTTGCACAAACCGAATGGCATACGACGATACGCGAAAGTTCCGTATGGGCACTAAAGAGTTTTCTCTATCTTTAGGGTCAATTGGGATTTGAAAATACCCTGAAAAACCATCTAAGAAACAATAAAATTCGTTGCCGGCTATCGTTCTAGCATTTGGTCCATGAATGGTAACGAAAAGTTCTTTACAAGTTGCTTCTTTCAACTTTCGATAGTCGATGCAAACTCTCCATCCCGTGACTAATCTTGTAGGCACCAATTCATTTTCTTCATTCTTGACAACGGTCATACCACCTTTTTTAGGAACACAATGGACTGGACTAACCCATGGACTATCCGAGATCGGATAAATCAATCCTGCGTCAAGAAGTTTTTTCTACTTTCTTTCGTGATGATGTCCGTGAATTTTAGGGTTAACCCTCTTTATTGGACTGAAGATCGTAATCATCTTCTAAAGGATTTTGTGAGAACAAAACTCTGATCTCTAAGCCTCGATATCAGAAAGTTTCTCAAGCAATGCTTGTTTCGTTTTTTCAGAAACGTAATAGGAGGGGCTTTTCATCTTGGCTCAATCATTAGAAATTTAAATGAAGCTTGTTATTTTCCTCTAAAAACGCATACTCAAGATGCGGAGGTAACTCTTTACGTTCGACTTCGGGAATTTCAACTTTTGGTTCATACAAAGTAGACATATACGAGTGAAGATTTTCTTTGGTTCAACAACTTTAGATCTTTTGAATTCAGGATGATAATCTCCTTGGTTTGGGTGAGTAAGGATCATTGTTAGAGAAGTGGGCCTGCCGAGAATAGAGAAGTCACCCTCGGGATCGTATTACGTAGCATTAAACCTCGAAACTTGGTTCAACATCGATGCTATAAAAGATCGGCTTCCTTCAAAGAGTAGAAAATCGCTTTCATCATACGGAGTAAGTGTGAGATGAAGTTAAACACATCGAACGTAGTACGAAAGGATGTTGGTAACAACGACATCGAAATCAAGTAATTCTTTGAAAACTTCACAATTGACATCGATTAAAACAACTTTCTTCAACGATTCTAGATTGTTGCATGAGCCGTCCTAAGAAAGGGTCGCCCGAGTATTAACGATACTCGAGGATCGGCTATAAAATCAAGCACAACAAAGTCGGCGGGAAATTAAAACTTCCCTACTTTGACGAAAACATTTTTGGCGACACCAGTTGGTTTGGAAATTGTACGGTCGGCTAATTCTAATACCATTTTTGTTTCAGTTAGGCCCGGGAGTTGAAGCTTTTTCCAAATGGATAAAGGCATGAGATTGATACTAGCACCTAAATCGGCAAGGGCTAAGTAACTATCGAACTCCGAAAAATCACATGGAATGAGAAATCGACCGAGGTCACCTAGCTTTTCCCAAAGCTTTTTTAGGACAACCGCACTACAATTTTCATTCAACAGCGTTTTGGTCAATTTGATCAACTTATCTTTGTTATTTAACATCTTTTTAAACATCGATGCAAACTTTGGCATATGAATGAGAGCATCCGCAAAACTAATCTCAAAATGAAGGTTTCGAAAGATTTCCATAAACTTTGAAGAAAGAATGTCATCTTTTTCACGAATCTTTTGTTTGTTGAGTCTCGACGGGTAAGGCAAATTAGGTTTGGCTTTGTTAGCAACGAAAGAAGGTTCTTCGATTGGTTCTTTGTCTTTGGTTTGTTCTTGGACCAATGGAGGAGGTTGGATGTCTTCGGTGCTCGGTAGCTCCGTATCCTTTGTCACCTCACTTTCCTTTTCCACCACCGGCGGTGGAATCGGAGGTCCATCGTATGAAACACCACTACGAGTCGTAATTGCCTTGGCTTCATTTCTTGGATTTGGAATGGTATTGCTCGGTAAAGTACTTGAACTTGAAGCTTGATTGCTATGATAACTTTGCATGAAACTTAACATCATTCTTTGAAAATCATCTTGTTTCTTTTGAGATTCATTGTAAACTTTTTGAAAATCGTTTTGGTTTCTTTGAAAATTATCCAACTTCATTTGCAAGTTATTCATGTTCGCATCATTAGCTTTAGCATAACTTTCAAAATCCGTTTTAGAAACACTATTTGTTGGAGGTTGGTAAGGTAAAACTTGATTGATCGGTGGTTGATTGGTTGGTGGTTGGTATGGTGGTGCTTGGTAAACTTGATTTTGGTTGTTTTGACGGTTTTGATTAAAGTTGGTTCCACGGTTTTGATTGAAATTGGAATTGGT
>BQNB010172007.1:0-13506 GCA_026074375.1 Tanacetum coccineum
AAAGGCCTCTAAAACCAAGTCTTGGTTATGGCATCGTCGTCTCTCTCATTTAAACTTTGGAGCTATTAATCATCTTGCCATACATGGTCTTGTTCGTGGTCTTCCTAAGCTCAAGTTTGAAAAGGACCATTTGTGTTCTGCATGTGAAGTAGGCAAGAGCACGAAGAAACCCCACAAACTCAAATCTGAGGACACCAATCAAGAAAAACTATATCTGGTGCACATGGATCTGTGTGGACCAATGCGCGTCACGAGTGTCAATGGAAAGAAGCACATCCTTGTTATTGTTGATGATTACTCTTGATTTACATGGGTAAAATGCTTGCGATCAAAAAATGAAGCTCCAGTTTTTATAATTAATTTTTTGAAGATGATCCAAGTATGACTTAAGGAAACCGTCTGACGCATCAGAACAGATAATGGAACTGAGTTTGTTAATCAGAAATTGCGTGAATATTATGAGAAGGTTGGCATCTCACATGAAACATTTGTTGCTCGCTCTCCACAGCAAAACGGTGTTGTTGAAAGACGAAATCGTATGCTAATTGAAGCAGCCCGCACTATGTTAATTTATACAAAAGCTCCTTTATTTCTATGGGCCGAAGCGGTTGCTACAGCCTGTTATACCCAAAATCGTTCCATAATACGCCGTCGACACGGTAAAACACCATACGAGCTTCTGTACAACAAACCTCCTGACCTATCGTATCTTCATATGTTTGGTGCACTCTACTACCCAACGAATGATAGCGAGAACTTAGGCAAGTTACAACCGAAGGCCGATATAGGTATTTTCATTGGCTATGCACCCACGAAGAAAGCATTCCGGATTTACAACAGACGTACCATACGAATAATTAAAACCATTCACATTGACTTTGATGAGCTGACTACAATGGCTTCTGAACACAGCAGTTCAGGATGCCGCACTTCATGAAATGACTCCTGCAACAATCGTTTTAGGACTCGTGCCAAACCCTCATCCTTCAACACCGTTTGTACCACCTTCGCGAACTGGCTGGGATATGCAGTTTCAACTGTTGTTCGATGAATTTCTTAATCCTTCACCTAGTGTTGATCATCCAGCTCCTGAAGTCGTTGCTCCAAGTAATGAAGTAATTGCTTCAGTTCTTGCAACTCAACTGGTTCACCTTCATTAACTATAGTTGACAAAGATGCACCATCTCCAAGTAATTCTCAAACAACACCCGAAACTGAACCTGCCGTCATTCCAAACGATGTTGAAGAAGATAATCATGATATTGAAGTTGCACATATGGGTAATGATCCGTACTTTGGTGTTCCAATTCCAGAAATCCCTTCTAATCAATCTTTATCATCGGATTCTATTCATACAATTGTGCACCCTGATCACTAAATTTCTGAACACAATAGCAAATGGACTAAGGATCATCCACTTAAAAACATAATCGGTGAACTCGCTAGACCAGTTTCCACTCGGCTGCAATTACATGGGCAAGCTCTTTTCTGTTACTACAATTTGCTGTTAAACCCAAGACGTATAAAGATGCTTTGACTCAAGCCTGTTGGATCAAAGCAATGCAAGAAGAACTTAATAAGTTTGAACGACTTGAAGTATGGGAGCTCGTACCCCGACCAGACAAAGTTATGGTGATTACTTTGAAGTGGATCTACAGAGTGAAACTAGATGAACTGGGAGGAATTTTGAAGAACAAAGATCGATTAGTAGCCCGTGGTTACCGTCAAGAGGAGGGAATCGATTTTGAAGAGTCTTTTGCCCCAGTTGCAAGATTAGAGGCTATAAGGATTTTTCTCGCGTTTGCTGCTCATATGAACATGGTCGTATACCAAATGGATGTGAAGACTGCGTTTCTGAATGGTAATCTGCGGGAAGAGGTTTATGTTAGCCAGCCGGATGGGTTCATGGATAAAGATAACCCCAATCACGTGTATAAGCTAAAGAAAGCTCTTTATGGGTTGAAACAAGCTCCACGCGCGTGGTATGATATGTTGTCTTCATTATTGATATCCCAAGACTTCTCCAAAGGCTTAGTGGATCCTACATTGTTCATCCGCAGAGACGGCAAGGAATTACTTCTGGTACAAATTTATGTCGATGATATTATCTTTGCTGCATCTACACCTGAACTTTGTGATCTATTTTCTAAAATCATGTGTTCAAAATTTAAGATGTCAATGATGGGCAAAATCTCATTTTTCTTAGGATTACAGATTTCTCAAAGTCCCAGAGGCATCTTTATTAACCAGTCAAAATATGCCCTTGAATCTTTAAAGAAATACGGTTTTGACTCTTGTGACCCAGTGGATACTCCAATGGTGGAGAAATCCAAACTGGATGAGGATAAAGAAGGGAAAGCCGTAGATCCGTCACACTATCGTGGTATGATTGGCACCCTCCTTTATCTTACAGCCAGTAGACCTGACCTACAATTTGCTATATGCATGTGTGCCCGGTATCAGGCTCGGCCTACCGAAAAGCACTTAAATGCGGTAAAAAGGATCTTTCGGTATCTAAAAGGAACCGTACATCGGGGTCTATGGTATCCGAAGGATTCTTCGATTGCTCTAACAGCATTTGCAGATGCGGATCATGCTGGTTGTCAAGATACACGCCGTAGCACTTCTGGTAGTATGCAACTTTTGGGTGATAGACTTGTTAGCTGGTCGTCTAAAAGGCAGAAAAGCGCTGCGATATCCAGTACGGAAGCTGAATATATTGCTTTGTCCGGCTGTTGTGCTCAAATCCTTTGGATGAGATCACAGCTTACCGACTATGGCTTTGGATTCAATAAAATTCCAATGTACTGTGATAACAAAAGCGCTATTGCCTTATGCTGCAACAACGTTCAACATTCCAGATCCAAGCATATAGACATCAGATTTCACTTTATCAAGGAGCATGTTGAGAATGGGGTGATCGAACTTTACTTTGTCAATACGGAGTATCAACTGGCAGACATCTTCACTAAAGCTCTTGGCCGAAATAGAATTGAATTTCTGATCAACAAGCTGGGAATGCGAAGTTTTACGCCGGAGACTCTGAAACAATTGGCAGATGAAGTTGATGAATAGTAGTGGTACCTATTCAAATATCCTGTATCATATGTATATATTTTAAAACCATAAAAACCAAAAAGATTTTTCATTTTTCAAAATTTTTATAAAAACAAAATACAAAAATATAAAATTTTAAAAACCAAAGAAAAAATTAAAAAATGAGAAAATATAAAAAGAGGTAAAAATGGCATGTCTTCTGAAAATCGATAACATTTACGGTCTTAGAAATGTCATTCAATAATGATACGAGAATGATACGAGTGTAAATGAATTTCGAGCAGAAGTTCCAATTGTTTTCAAACATGTCAAAATGGCTTGCTATTATTTTCTTAGATAGCAACCCGGTATTCATCTTAAAGGCAGTATTCCGTCCATAAATAGTCAATCCTTGCCATCTCATCGGAATTTATTTCTTCGGGCATGTCTCTTTATGGACCATGCAATGGCCTTGTGAGTAATTTGCAATCACATCTCGTGCTTTATATGTTTTCCATAAGTGTATAGTGAATGTGCGCTTATGTATCATAATAGAGGAATGCCTTATTTTGTTATTGGGGTTTGTTGTTGTTGTTTCTCAAAAATAAATATTTCCTTCATCAGAAAATATGTTTTTTTCAAATGACATTTGACTTCTCAAACAACGACTATAGCTCTTTAAATAGAAAAGGGGTCATTGTTTGAGGGGGAGAGAATGTCAAATTTCTTCGCCTTAATAAATTAAGTTTAAGGTTTTTACACAATAACAAAACATCACTTTAAGGAAAGTTAATTAATTTTAGCTAACATGTGCCTAATGTGTTATGTGTTTATGCCTTTAGGAATATTCTTGCAAACATAAGTCTATAGGTATGCTAGTTTAAACATTAGGGACTATAAGTGCTATTTGTTTATCTAATATATACCTTATAAAACTTATAATGGCCAAATAAAAGGGTGATGAAACGTAAGGGACTATATGTGTTATAATCTAAACTTAAATAAGTAAACCACCCACCTCATCCCTCGTCACTGTTCACATCACCTTCACACACACAAACACACTTTACATATTCACTCTTACTCGTTCGCCAACATCTCCACTGTCACTTCGTGTCATTTTTGCTTCAAATGTATAACTACAAACTCGATCCACACGTCATATACATCTTAAATCTAGAAAGAATTTTTGATTTCACCATTTTTGAACTCGAAGAACCCTAATTTTCAAATTAGGGTTTCCTAAATCAAAAATGTTTAAATCTTCAAATTGATTGAGGGTTTTTGATGCAATTGGTGTATAGATGCATTGTTTAAAGCAGTTTTTTGTTTGAAATTTATATGAATGTGTGCTTGACATGTTTTCGATCAAAAAAATTAGGATTCTGAGCTAGGATGTAGAAAGGTTGTGGGTTTTATGTAAAAAAAGGATTGTAGTCTCATTATTGAATGATACTAAGACATAAAAACTTATCCTAATTTGTAGCTTCTTAAACATAGGTGCGTTAATGATCAAAATGCTAAGTTTGTTGTATACTCTTGATGATTCTGTAAATTCAAGATGGTATATTGTGCCTAAATGTTTTCTTTATGCTTAGAATATCAATGTAACAAGTTTAAATGCCTAATAATTCATGTTTATGAAGTTATATGAGAAACCGAACTAGATGACCCACTATGAGAACCGATCGAGTCTAAGTCCGTGTGAACCGAACGAGTGTATACCCTTGAGGACCGATCGAGACTAAGTCTGTGTGAACCGAACGAGTGTATACCCTTTGAGGACCAATCTAATCTAAGTCTGTGTGAACCGAACGAGTGTATACCCTTAAGGACCGATCGAGACTAAGTCTGTGAGAACCGAACGAGTGTATACCCTTTGAGGACCGATCGAGTCTAAGTCTGTGTGAACCGAACGAGTGTATACCCTTGAGGACCGATCGAGACTAAGTCTGTGAGAACCGAACGAGTGTATACCCTTTGAGGACCGATCGAGTCTAAGTCTGTGTGAACCGAACGAGTGTATACCCTTGAGGACCGATCGAGTCAAGTCTGTGTGAACCGAACGAGTGTACACCCTTTGTGGACCGATCGAGTCATTAGTATTGAGAACCGAACGAGTGTAATCCCTTTATGAACCGATCGAGTCTACTCCTTTAGGAACCGAAGGAGCTGGTTACCTTTAAGACCCGAACAAGTTAATTTCATTGAAAACCGAACGAGTTGGCTTCCTTTGAGACCCGAACGAGTTAATATGCTTATGAGTCGAACGAGTCAGATTATATTGTGAACTAAACAAGTAAAAAAGCTTTAGGAACCAAACTTGTCTTGACAAAACACACTTAAAGATCGAATTTTTCCAAAATAAGGTCAAATTAAGACTTCACTTAGTTCAAGTAGACATTAAAAGATTGACAAATCCAAGGTTAACTAAAATTCAACTTAGGTTATCTAAATTATCTACTAGGTAGACAAACCACGATTCCTAAATTGTTAAAATAGTTGCCTCTGTCACATAACCTTTTAGTCTATCTAAGTTGTCTGATCTTCAAAGTGCTAAAAGTCATAAAGGTTCTAATGCGTAATTAATCGTGTCACATTATAAACTGCATTGACTCTTTCTTAAGCAGAATCATGGACATCACAAAGGCTGAACAGATTGCGTTGGATGACGCCTTAGTTGCTCCTGCCAACCGACTGAAGATTGGTAAATGTAATCTACGATTAAGCTCAGATCTCAAGTCAAAAGAAGCAACTCTTCAAGTGGTTTATGATGTGTTGAAGCTCACTCCCTTCTACAAGGCATTTCAAGCCTCAGCTGATGTTCCAGAGATCTATATGCAAGAGTTCTGGGCTACTGCATCCGTTCATAACCGTTCGATTCGATTCAAGATGAATAACAAGAAACATATTGTCAATCTTGAGTACTTCAGAGAAATGCTTCAAATATGCCCTAAAATCCGTAATTAGAAATTTGATGAACAGCCCTTTGAGCAAGAAATTCTCACATTTCTTGTAAGTCTCAGTCATAGTGGAGAGATAAGGAAGATTACAAATGTCAATGTCAACAAGCTACATCAACCCTGGAGATCATTTGCTGCGGTTATCAACAAGTGTCTCAGTGGTAAAAGCTCCTATGACAGTCTTCGTTTATCTCAAGCTCAAATCATTTGGGGCATGTACCATAAAAAGAATGTTGACTATGCCTTTCTTCTGTGGGAGGACTTTACTTATCAAGTAGAGAATAAGAATACGAAGAAGGTTAATGTGATGTACTACCCACGCTTCACCAAGCTTATTGTCAACTTCTTCATGTCAAAAGATCCATCAATTCCACGGAGGAACAAGATTAATTGGCACTATGCCAGGGATGACCCCATGTTCACCACAATCAATGTTATCTCCATGCATGAGGATACACAGTTGTACAGTGCAATCTTGTCTAAGGAATTGACAAACGAGGACATCCAAAACTCTAAGTCCTACAAAGAGTACTATGTTATCGCTTTAGGAAAAGTACCTCCAAAAACAAAAGCAAGAGTTCATAAGAAGAAAGTTAATTCTGATACAACACCTAAGGAGAAGCCTCCCACAGACCCCAAAGACAAAAGAGTCAAACAAACTGGTAAGATGACTGGCTCAGGAAAGCAGAAGCAACCTGCTATAGGTTTAGAGACTCTCTCCGAGATTGCTTTGACTGAAACTAAACAACTAAAGATAAATATCAAGAGAAGTTGAATTCAAACATACAACTTACAAGTAAGTGGCTCAGGTGATGGAGTTGACATCCTGTCAAAGGTTCCTGATGAGCAAGTACACGAGAAGACAGGTACAAATAAAGGATCTGGTGACAAACCGAGGTTCCCGATGTATCCTAACATCATTCTAGTAGTGAGGAAGAGTCTTGGACCTTTAGTGGCGGTGATGATGATGATGAAGATGATGATGCTAACAAAGATTCAGATGCACATGATGATGATGATGATGCAACAGAATCAAATGATGATGGTGACAACATTACTCATCTAAAGTTGTCCACCTTCTCAACTGATGATCAAGAAGAACAAGATGACGAAGAAGAACACGAAGAAGATGATGAAGATGAGGAAGAGATATCTGATCAGTTGGTACGTACACCATCAGATTATCAAACAAGTGATGAAAGTGAGAAACAAAAAGATGATGACAGAGTTAAAGATGGTGAAGAAGACAAAGAACGAGACATGACGAATGTCAATCTAGAAGGAGGTGATGTTGACATGACTGACGTTGACACTACCAAAGACACAGAAGATGCCCATGTGACTCTCACGGCTGCTAATCCCGTTGTCCAATAGCAAAGTTCATCTGTGTCAGATCTGGTTTCAAAGTTCATCTCTCCTACTACGGATGAAGGTATTGACTCTATCCTGACTCCTCATATAAAATCAACTACTTTAGTCAATGTACCTATTTCTGTAGCCACAGAGACTCCAACTACCACTACAATAATCCCTCCACCTCTTTTTCCTGTCATTAAATCAAGTCAACAAACACCTGTTACCACCACCACAACAACTAATCCCTCCATAACACCACTTCTAATCCCTAACTTTGCATTTGTATTTGGCTTTAATCAAAGAGTAACCGCGTTGGAATCTGATCTCTCTAAGCTTAAACAATCAAATCCTTTCGATGAAGCCATTTCATCTATTCCAGGCATAGTTAATGAATACCTTGGTTCTAAGATGAAGGAAGAAGTAGATGTGGCTATTCAGCTCAAATCAAACAAGCTCAGAGAAGAAGCTCAAGCAGAAAATCAAGCATTCCTCAACTCACTTGATTCCAACATGCAGAAAATTATTAAGGATCAAGTCAAAACTCAAACATCGAAGATCAAGTCCAAAGTTGAGAAGTATGTTACTGAATCTCTGGGAGCTGAAGTGTTGATTCGTTCCACCAATCAACCTCAGACATCTTATGGAATTGCTTCCTCACTCTCAAAACTTGAATTAAAAAGGATTCTAATGGATAAAATGGAGGAGAATAAATCAATTGACAGATCAGATGTTCAGAAAAATCTTTACAACGCATTGGTTGAAGCCTATAACACAGACAAGGACCTCCTTTCCTCTTATGGTGATGTTATCATTATTCCAAGAACAAGGGACGATAAAGATAAAGATGAAGAACCCTCCGCTGGATCAAACCGAGGGACCAAGAGACGGAGATCAGGCAAGGAAGCTGAGTCATCCAAAGAACCAACTCGTAAGGAGAGCAGGACAACAAGTTCTTCGAAAGGGGCCTCCAGATCTCAACCTACCGACTTGAATGAGACTACACATCTAGAGTTCATTACAGGTGATGATGATGTCATTCCTGCTAGAGAGGTACAGGATGAACGTCAATGGCACCCTCCAACCTCTACAACTCCAGATCGTGAATGGCACCTAACAAAGACCGTTTCTGATTTACCTCCTCAACATTGGATAACTGACTTGGCACAAGCTGCAGGCACTCAATCCTCTTTTGATGAGTTTATGGCTACTCCCATCGACTTCTCTGCCTTCATGAGAAACAGACTAAAGATTGATCATTTGACTCAAGAACTGCTAACCGGTCCTACCTATGATCTCATAAAAGGTACGTGCAAGAGTGTAGCTGAATTGGAATATCACTTGGAAGAAGTCTTCAAAGCTACTAATGAACAATTGGACTGGAATAATCCTGAAGGAACGCCATATCCCCATAATCTCAGCAAGCCATTACCGTTGATTCCAAATGCACGAGGACGTCTTGTTATTCCTTTCGATCATTTCATCAACAATGACCTTGAATATCTAAAAGGAGGAAGCTCAAGTCGAAAGTACACTACTTCCTTAACAAAGACGAAGGCTGCTGATTATGGTCAAGTCAAATGGATTGAAGACCGGATCCCTAGAACTACTTGGAGTGTGGTACCAATAGACTACGACAAACACGCCTATTAGGGTACATACCACTGGGGTCCAAAACGTCAGAGATTCTATGGATATGCTACCAACATGGAAACTTCCAAGGATGTTTACTCAAGGCACAGGATCATCGCGGTTATCAGTCTCAAGATCATGAAATTCTTCAGTTATAATCATTTGGAAGAGATTATTGTTCATCGACAGGATGATGTGCTATACAAATTTCGAGAAGGCGACTTCAAGAGACTTCGTCGCCAAGACATTAAATATATGTTACTTCTTCTTATTCAAGGCAAGCTCACCAATCTCAGTCTGGATGATCGATATGCACTAAATGTGGCTCTAAGAATGTACACTCGAAGAATTGTCATTCAAGAACGTGCGGAAGATCTACAGTTGGTCATCGAAAGTTATTAGAAAAAGATCAAGCTCACAAGACCAGACACAACATGACCTGATCTCAGAAAAATGGCTCCCTACACCGGCTATCCTAATGTCCAAGGCATTATCTATCAAGACGAATTGAGCAGAAACCGGTTAATGCGCACTGATGAACTTCACAAGTCCAGTGATGCCACACTTAACCATGTTCGTACAACTCTCAATGATATTGCTACAGGAATTCATATGGATTATTTGCCGAAGAGACGATGGAGTCCACAAGACAAGAGGAGAGCTCGGGTGATGATAAGTGCCATTGACAGAAAGCTCAGAGATCGAAGGTTGATGCGCAGCTTGGAGAAGTTTGTAGGAGGAAGACCGTATGGGGGAGACCTTCGGCTGCTCAAAAGGACCATATGATTTATCATATGTTGTACTCATCTTTATAAGGTCAATCCTAGTACATAATAAACATGTGAATATGTATATATGTAACACCCCTATTTTCGGGATAACGCAGCGGAACATATATGGGTGTTACTTCATAGCACAATCACACATATTTTATAAAGAACGACTCAAGAAAAGACATTATAGTAACATTGGTCCCAAAATAAACAAGTTTGAACAATATCCCATTTTACAACATATGGTTAAACCATAGTACCATAAAAGTCACCCATCACAATATCAAGTTTCACAAAATACCAAATTGTATCATAAACATTTTAACATGGGGATAATTTAAAGTTCAAACATAAACCACGCGAGACCGTCCTCGTGAGCTTCAAATCATCCATCATCCTTGATTACCTGAGACAAAACATGCTAAAAAGTCAACGAAACGTTGAGTGAATTCATAGAGTTTTCATAAACCATAATATAAACACAAGTTTTATTTTTATACATCATCTTATAACATTATGGATCAAACAAGTTATATAATATTTGCACCGAGCTCATGACACCGCAAGCATTAACATCAACCACATATGTAATAAATTACCATATGATAAACAATTTCCTTGCCCCCACTCGAGGTATCATCGCCAATATACCTCATTTCTCTAATCACAAATCGTCCGTTTAAGGGTGTTCCCGCAATGGATCCAGACATCGGACGGGGATGTCAACCCCAATAGATCTATCAAATGTATTGTCGCTCACTAATCCAAGCAATTAAGCGGTTCATGAAATTAGGGACTTTATGCGATAGGTACTCGTGCAAAATATAATTCAAGAACGGTTCCGGCATACCAAACAATCTTGTGTTCAATTTTTAAAACAAGCATGTATCTCCCTCACGGGTTTTCAATAAAATAGTAAAAGTAAAGGCGAGGCTATGAACTCACCAAGTAAAGAAGAAATGAGAGAAATCGAGAAATCGAGACCACGAGAAACTCCAAGAAATTATTCAGGACCTACATAATAAGTCGCGACATAATATTATAAAGTGTTCCAATACTTATACATAGTTATATAATAACTCGTTTATAAAAATGCAAAACATGTGCAACGTTGAACCGAGATTCAACCAAGGTGATTCTATCTCTAAATTAGTTGTAGGACCTGTACTTACACTCGATTAAGTGTCTACTAAGTCTCGTTTATCCAATCTTAACTTTTAATAAGTGGTCGCACTTTTTATTCTTCTAAAACTAGACATAAAAGTCTATTTTCTGGTTTAGGTCAGATTCATGAGAGCATTACTCTCAAACCATTAAGGCTATGAACATGAGGCTTAAACCTATGGAAATCCCTTGAAGTCTACTTTCCAGAACACTAAGCCAATCATTCCAATTGTTTACCATCTAAGAGAAAAGTTCATTTTACTAACTCAAACTCAAAACAGAAAACTTATTTTCCAGATTTTAGTCAACTTCACGCTACTGTATCTCTTAACCTATAAAAGATAAAAAAAACTGAGGCTCTCACCCCTAGAAAGCCACTTAAGTCTAGGTTTCAAAACATTTGGCCAATCAACTAAACCATTTACCAATCCACGGGAAATGGATTTTTATTAACCGAAGGTCAAACCAGAAAGTTGGCTGAACTTCTATTCCTTACGGAAAAGTGCATAATTCTTAATCCACAATAGCAATGGATGTGAGGCCAAGTGCTGGGGTCTTTCCTATGTGTCTAGTACTGAGTCATGCTTTAAAACCCAAACCTTTAGTTCAAAAACCTAGAGATTAACACGTTTTATATTCAAAGGTCCAGATTTGACCTATGATCGTAATTTGACCATAACTCCTTCATCCGGAGGAGTTGGTTGAGCATCCAACTCACCACATCAAGCCCTAAGTGTCTAATTTCCAAATATCAAATAATAACAGTAGGCACAAGCCAAAATTTTTGAGAAAAAGGGTCGACAACCTGCTGTTGTCAAACAGTCCCCAAAATCCTAGTCCTAAACCACTCTAAAACCTATCCAAACAACCTCTTATCACAATCCAATGCCACAACACGCCTTCTAAATCATATGTACAGCCAATATACCATATGAATCATACTAACCCATAACCATTATAGATCAATCACATGCATGCCTCTAGGAACAAAGATCAAACACATGCATCACTATAAAAATTAAATAATCATCTAGGGTTTTTAAAAGAGACTTACAACACAAATAGAGGCAAGATGGGAATCAAACACAAACCCAAAGGGGTGTGGGTTTGCTGCCGTGGCCAAGGGAAGACCAAGACAAGACCGAAAATTGATTTTTGCTTACCCAAATACTTCACAATCGAATCCTATTTGCTTCTTTTACAACAAAAATCTTTAAATCTTGAAAATGGAAGATCTTCTAAATATCAAGGGCTTGAGTAACTTGATGCATGGTGGTTTTTATCAATGAGGAGTGATTAAGGTTTATAGTGGTGTTGATTTGATGCTAAAAGGGATAGGTTTCTTGGAGTTTTGAAGATCAAATGGTGGTTTTTGGGTGGGTGGTGAGTCGAACATGGAGAAGAAGAGGAGGGAATGATTGGTTTTCTCCTGGAATTGTTATGTATGTGTTTCATGTGTCGTGTGATGTATATATATAGGGGAGTGGGCTCTATTTTGTTTAGTTAATGGGCTAAGTTAGGCAAAAACAAAAAAAAATAAAAAATAATCATAAGGGTGTGGTGTTGGGCTTATGGCCGGCCTAAAGAAGAGGGAGGAGTGGGTTTTGGCCCACTTCTTCCTAACTAATAATACTTATAAGTCTCGGGCCCTAAAACCTTTCCTAGTCCGACACTTTTTTCTAAAGCGCAAAAAATTAACTCGGTTACACATGTAAACTTTTAAAAATAAAATTTTATATAAAATAAAATATAATTGGCATTCAAGGCCAGATACGGAGTTGTTGATTTCTCGTTGCTCAAAAACACTTAAATTTTAACGCATAACACTTTTTATTCAAATCTGACGATTTTCTCCAAAATCGACAAAAAAATAATAAAATGGAAAATTTTCTACAATTTAGAAAATAAATATATAAGTCAAAATAAATAATGACCTTAAGTTCGGGTTCTTATTGTTTTCCCTCCTTTAGGAAGCGACGTCCTGGTGCTTGTCCTGCCTTGTCACGCATCTTCTCGTAAAGAGATGAGGATACTTGCTCCTAAAGAAGTCCTCACGCTCCCATGTGAACTTCGGCCCCCGCCGCGAGTTCCAATGAACTTTAACGATTGGAATCCGGCTCTGCTTGAGCCGTTTCACCTCTCTATCCATAATCTTTACCGGTTCCTCGACAAAATGCAATTTGTTGTCAAGTTGAACTTCATCCAACGGGATGACCACATCATCATTCACAAAGCACCTCTTAAGATTAGAGGCATGGAAAGTGTTATGAATTCCACGAAGCTTATCGGGGAATTCCAACTTATATGCCACGGGCCCAATTCTTTCGATAACCTTGAATGGCCTAACAAATTGTGGCCTTAACTTCCCACGTTTACCAAAACGTATGACAGCCTTCCATGGTGACACTTTCAACATGACTTTGTCGCCTACCTCAAATTCTGTCAATTTTCTTTTAAGATCAGCGTAGCTCTTTTGTCGACTCCTAGCGGTTAACAAACGGTTCTTAATTTAAACTATCTTTTCCGTGGTTTCTCGAACCAATTCTGGCCCAGTGAGTTGGATTTCCCCAACCTCACTCCAACAA
>BQNB010172009.1:0-13506 GCA_026074375.1 Tanacetum coccineum
TGTTGCGTTGAGAATACGGTTGAGGATCGTATTATGGATTCTGGTGCATCGTTCTATGCTACCTATTGCAAGGAAGAGTTAGAAAGGTTCAAGCTATGCTCCAGTAAGGTTCGTTTAGCAGATGACAAGACTATAGACATAGAAGCTGTTGGGGATGTTGACCTCAAAACTTCTTTTGGTACAAGTTGGACTCTGAAGGATGTTAGGTACTTTCTAGGCCTAAAGAGAAGGTTAATCTCAGTTGGGCAGCTTGATGAGGAATGTTACCACGTAGGCTTCATAGACCAGCAGTAGAAGGTTACTAAAGGTAGTTTGGTGGTAGCTCATGGGAACAAACGTGAAAACCTGTATATGGTTGACGTACACCCCGAGGGGATTGGCGTAATTATTAATGGTAGTGGCAGTGCAGCTGTGTAACACCAGAGACTTGGTGATATGAGCAGGATTGGTATGAGCATGTTAGCTTCCAAAGGTAACGTTTCAGATGTACAGAAGGTAGATATCTACTTCTGTAAGCTAGGTGGTTTAGGGAAGCAAAAGAATCTTTCCTTTATAATGTCAGTGAAGACAAGGAAACTACAGAGGTTGGAGAAAGTTCATATAGAAGGCTATGACCCTACATTTATTGCATCAATCTAAGGATCCCGCTACTATGATACTGTTATCAAAGACTGCAACAGGAGTTACGGTAGGTATAATGCAAACCTTCAGGTGAAGTGTTTGAAGTTTGATAATGGTGGAGAGTATAGTAGCTGACCGATTAAGTTTTGTGTCGAGAACGGGATTGTGATGCTGAAAATGGTCCCGGAAACACCTCTACAATTTGGTGTTGCTGAAAGATTGAGCCGAACATTCAGAGTAGAAAGCACGGGGCTTTGTGCAGAGGCTCCAAAGATGTTATGGGTAGATTCAATTAGTACGGCCTACTTAATCTACCGCATACCCTATGTTCCGATAGGGTTGCGTATTCCAGAGGAGGAATGGCGAGGGAAGGATACTAGTCTCGCGCACTTGAAGGTATTTGGTTGTGACTCATTTGTTAAAGTGAAAGATGTTTGCGGAGAAGCAATGAAATGTACATTCATAGGCAGCGGCTCAGATGAAATGCGATACAGCTTTCGGGATACGAAGAGTCACCAGGTTATCTGAAGCAAAGATATTACATTTGTGGACTCGATTTATAGAGCCAGGTCTGCGACAGATTCAAGTAGCTTAACGAAGCCAATACAAAAGAATCAAGTGGTGTTAGTAGACATTCTAGAGAACTTTGCATAAAATGATAGCATAGTTGCGGAGCATGGGTTGAGTTTAGAAATCACTCAGAGCCAAGGTGGGAGCTCAGATACGAGAGGGGTCCAAAAACAGTAGGAGCTTCGAGGATAGTGGAAGATCAGATGAAGAATACTCTGAAGACGAAGCATCTTGTAAGGAGGGAGGCTCTGAGACTCCACAAGTACGAAGATCCACTAGAGAGTCCAGGGCTCCAGTAAGGTACTCTTCATCAGCAAACTATTTGCTAACTGACAGAGAACGGAGAACCAGAGACTTACTCAGAAGCCTTGAGTAGCAAAAAATCCATATAGTGGAAGAAGGCTATTAATGAAGAGATTGTTTTACTTGAAAAGAACCATACGTGTTCCTTAGTCAGAATATTAGCAAGAAAGAAGGCATCACAAAGATTGTGGATGTTCAAGGTTAAAGAAGAGTATAATGGCAGGAAAAGGTATAAGGCTAGATTGGTAGTTAATGGTTTCCAATAAAAACGAGGGGTAGACTACAATGAGATCTTCCATCCAGTTGTGAAGATTACTATAATCAGGTTAGTCTTGAGTATGGTAGCTGCGTGAGCCTTATTATGTGGGAGCCTTGAATGATACATCTACATAGCACAACCAGAGGGTTTTCAGTCAGCTGGGAAAGAAGAAAACCTAGTGTACAAGTTGAATAAAAGTCTATACGGATTAAAGAAAGCACCGAGACAATGGTACTTGAAATTTGACAGTTTTATGCAGAGGGCGAGGTACATGAGATGTGCTATGAACCATTGTTGCTACACTCTAAGAAGATGGTTCATCATGCATTAGACAACTGTTAAATGTTGATGACGTGTTGGTCGCAGGCTCCGACATGGAAGAATTCAACAAACCTAAGTGGTAGTTGCCCTTAGTGTTCGAGATAAAGGATATATGCTCTGAGAAGCAGGTGCTTGGTTTAGAGTGGCTTACAGTTATTAAAGACACAGTCGAGTGGGATCTGTACTACAGAAGATATCACTATGACACTATAGAAGTCTAGTTTATGGCAGTTGCATACAAGAGCAGAGAGTTGATATGGTTGAAGAATTCTCTTAAGAAGTTAGACTGAGGCAGAAAGTGTTTAATACTGTGACAGATATACTAAGAGTTCGATTCATCTTGTGAAGAATCTAAATGTTTTCAGTTGGGCAAAGCTTGTTCGGATATTGATAAGTGAAGGGTCCTTATCTTTGTTGAAGATTCTTGGAACGAAGAGCCTTGCAGAGATGTTTCAACCAGGTTAGTAATGAAATAGAAGTTTAAGTTCTATGCAGCTTTAATTGGCCTCCGAGTGAATTAATAACGGAGGATGGTGTCTTACCAGAGAGAGGTTATTCCCAGTTTAATGATGTTAGTTCAGGATACCTTGTATCGAAAGTCTCCTAGCCCTGTGTTTGGTTAGTGCAACGTGTTCCCTATGTTCGGCGGTACAGAAAGGTTAGAGCAGTAGCATTGTTTAAGGGAAGGTTATTCCCAGTTTAATGATGTTAGTTCAGGATACCTTGAATAAAAAATCTCCTAGCCCCAACGTTGGTTGATGCAGCGTGTTCGGCTGTTTCGAAACGAACGGTACAAAAAGGTAGAGTAGTACCATTGTTAAGGGAAGGAGGTTTGAAGATGTACATAGATTACGGAGAAGGAGAGCAAGTATGTGATCAGCCGAGCCTCTAAGTGGAGATTGTTGATTATAAAGACAAAGTCCCCCGATGTGTGTGCCGTATGTGGTGCAACCCCACGTATAATCCAGATTCAACGATATCTCAGGTTGAGCAAGATCACGCCGTTTTCCAGATAGAGTTGGAAAGGTGGGTCTAAGCGACTCTAGAACATTTGCTTCATGTATCATTGGAAAAGAGGCCTATTGTAGTACTGGGGTTGAGGGGAGGATTGCTGGTACAAACCCAATCCCACATCGGTAGAATAAGTAAACTAAAGATGGGTTTCACACTTATAAATACCCCTCTCATTGTAATTGTAAAGTTAGATCTGGGTGTGTGTGTTTGTACCCTGTGCAGTTTAGCACGGGTCGTGTAGTTGGCACGATCGTGCAGTTTAGCACGGGTCGTGCAGCTGGCACGATCGTGCAGCTGACTATTTAGCTTTCGTATACAGAAAGAGTTGAGCATGTTGGAAACATTGGATTTCAACTTACTAATTAGTCTTATGCATATCTGTCTTTAGTATTTGGATAATGGAACTGAAAGCAGTTGTATTAAATAATGAATTGACATATCTGGTATGACATTTTTCATTTATACTACCGTGTTCTATATTTTCATGTTTAATCCTTAAATAATTTTATTATTCTAAATATGTCTATTGTCGGGTAACAATATAGGAATACTATTTCATTAAGGCAAATGTGAGTGTTGGTTGTATTATTTAAATACATGGATGGTTCCAGCCAAACTCATATGTTATTTACAAGGGATGCATATTGGACACCCCAATCTTCGAATATTTACTTTTGGATCCTTGTCATAAGTAAAATATCAAAAATTGTTAAATAAGTCATCCCTAGACTTGAGATGCAAGCAAGTTTTGCATGTGTAAATATCACTTTTTAATTATAAGTCAAACACTAACCTGAAAATGGTAGTTATAAAGGCTATTCTTGGAAGTGATGTGAAGGAGCATCCACAACACTTGTAGTGAATAAAGAGTTTGTTCCTCTAATTGTCTAATTTCAGACTGATACCATTGGTGCCTCTTCAGAATTAATCAGATGATTGTATGGCCGCACACAAATGAAATATCAAGATTATCGTGATACGTGGTAATCTGAATTAACTTCTATAACAAGAAACTAAATTGTTAAACTATATGGAATGAGTTAGGATCCATATCCATGGTTTAACGGTATTTGTAACAAAGGGATGATATTAGCAAGAAATACATAACCATTATACTGAGAATGTTCTTGGAACGTCATCTCAGGTATTTCTAGTTTTAATAACAAATGGAGTGTTGCTAGACGTTTCCATTGTTGGTATAAACGCAGTCCGCTACTCCAACTCTCAAGATTCTCGTTTAATTGACTTTTGTCATTAAACATAACGGTTAGTTTTTTTTCTGCTATTTATCTGTTTAATCTTTAATATCAAACTAGATCCAATCCTCTGCGTACTCGTAGTAACTGGTTTATTAGTTGTTAAATCCCAACAAGGTTAATTAAAGCTTAAGCTAAATCATGAGTTTATGATCCATTAGGTTTTATGCTAACTTATTTTTTTATTCGTGTTCTATTATAAATAAATATGTAATCTAATTATGCAGTTAAAAAAAGAAACATAAGCAATAATATATCTATATATTATTTCACATGGTGTTTGAGCTTTTGGTAAGATCCACTAAAGAAGGCCACACTGATACAGATTCATCAAGTCATTAAGTTTACAATGTTGTCAAGCAATCAAGATGTATAAAGCCTTCCAAGTCCAAGCTTATTGAAAAGATTCAAGTGTACTGTAATCCAATGTAATAGTGTAGCTTAGCTTAATGTTTGTTTAGCTATTGTTTTAGTCTAGCTTATTTTCAGTAGTTTGATCTTTGTAGTTGACTTTAAGTTAGGGGGGCGAGATAAATATGACTTTATATCTTCATTTCAATTCTAATGAGAGATAACTAATTTTCTCGCCTAAATGGCTTTCACTCTCAACTGTTCTTACAGTCTCAATATCTACCTATAAAATTTGTTATCCTCTGGTAACCGGCTACTTGCCGATGATCTAGTGAGATCGCATTATTTTCGCTTTATTGTTTTTGTTTTAACTATGATTTTTTTTCGTATTCAATGCATAAACCCTCCACCCTATCTATCGAAACGCAATATATATATATATATATATATATATATATATATTTATGATATAGTTGCATCGTTCGCCATCACTTTTTTCTTCTACATCAAATGTTTTGTTATCGAAAGATCATTGTCGTTGACAACAAAAAATGACCACCAAATTTCCGCTCCCTCCTAAAGGAAAAGCAAGCAATGAGGTAAAAAAATAAACATCATAAAAATGAAGAAAACCGCGAAGCAGTATATAGTTATGTCACCAAATACAAATCTATATCCTTGCAATCGAACAACAAAGAAGAGGAGAAAAAATAAAAGAATAAAGTGATTTCAACATTTATCCAGTTTGTACATTTGGAACATACCGTTCAAATTGCATGTCCGAGAGTGTTAGATGGTATGTTAATTAAGGCACAAGTTTAATCACATGTGTAGGCTCCATTAGATTTAGGGTTATGTTAACTTATTTTCAAGTCATGTTTTATTATAAGTATACATATTATAAATATACATGTAATCTAATTATTTTACATATACTACTTTAACCAAATAACAAAAATAATAGAGAAATTAGTACTATGATTATTTTAAATATATACAATCCTTAGGATTGTTTGGCATTTTTAATTATAAACCCAAACTGATCCATATTTTTTTATTATAAACTTGATCCGATCTGCATTTTTATTTATTAAACCCGATCCAATCCTACTGTTATTTTATTTCTATCTCTCTTCTCCAAGCTAGCTAACATCCCACTAACAATGGGATTTAATTGCATGGTTGCCACCTGTGTTCCATAATCCACTATTATAAGTGATTCATGTATTATCAGTTTTGGTAATTTCTATGAAAGATACCCACCCCCCTCTCTCACATCACTCTCTCTTACTTTCTCCTCGATGTTCTCACCAACTTCCCAAAGATTTCCCATTTCCTTTTATTCATTAGATAAGTAGAACCTTTATTTGGGTTTCGTAATTTTGGGGCTTTTTATTCATTTGTGGACAAGATACTAATTGTTGATTCTGGTGCTATGAATTGTTGTTGAAAGAATCGGTTGGCTGCCCTAATTTTTAGAGTTTGGTAATTGTTGTCTAAATCCTATCAGGCAAGTAAGTTTTGTTTGTGAAGTTTTTAATTCTTATGGCTTGATACTGTTTAGATAAGAAAACTGTAAATATTATGAGAAAACAGACGATGGTCATTATTCCTACGAATCGCGATTAATAAAGATTTCTAGACGGCATATTTATATACCAAAATTATTACTTATCCTCGGCTTTACTTTATTAGTAGGGTAACCAGCTTTGGTTTATGGTTGCAGACATATGTGGTAATTGGTTTCGGTTCTAAAAGAAATGGATGCCTACCAATGGCAGGATAGGCTAGCTGAGTTTGCATCCATTGCGGGCATATCGTGCTGAGTTTGACACTTGTGTGGTTTGAGATAAAAAAGGTGGGGCGGGTTGGGATGATTTGAGATTGGTTATGTTTAGTGTGTTTGTGTTTTAACACGTGTGGAAACTAGAAGGGGGGGGGTTGAATAGTTTACAGGTTCATTTTCGTTTTTAAAAGCTTTGATTACAAAATATGTATATTTGAGTTGTATGTTTAACCAATTCACAATATGAACAAACAATATAACAATCTAAACTAAAGCTAAATAACAATGACAAGAATATGAAGAGATAAGGAAAGGAACAATCAAACCAAGACACCAAGATTTATATTGGTTCGGCTACGAAGCTCTTCTTCGCCCTACTCCACTACCCGAGTATCCTACTCGAGATTTCACTATGTCAACAAGCTCCCTTCAGGCGGAGAAAATGGTTTACACGTCTCTTACATTATTTTCCGACACTAAGCTAAATGTCGAGTCCTAATCTTAGCTAGAACCAATCTACCATTTCACAATCAATACAAAATCACTAGATCTACACAATCAGATTTACACACTATCCGAATCACACAAATACACAAGATAATTACAATAAAGATTTGGTACTTAGAAGAAATGAGAAGAGATCACTAATCAACACTTCGTTTCTTGGCGAATATGAGTGTTCTTCTCTTGCACTTGAATGAAAGGGAAGAGATAAGAATAGATTAGATCACTTGAAACAAGATCAAGATATGTTAGTGATCAAGATATTGAGTAAGAGAAAGAAGGTTTTTAGAGAGAGAAAGAAGTGTGATAAACTTTGTGCCAAGAGGTCTGATTTTCAGCAAGAGATGGAGCAGTATTTATATACAGGAAAATCCAACGGTAACTGGCGGCGGTCCCGGCGATCCCAGATATATAAGGGGGCCGCCAGGCCTATAAGGGGGTCGCCAGGTAGACTCCGCTCCTTTTTGTCTTTTTGTGGGGAAGGTTCTATCTGGTATAGAAGCTTCTGTTTTGGAAAGAAATTTTGAATTTCAAATTTTAAGTTTTTAATAAAACTTTTCTTTTAATTAGAAAATATTTTGTATAATTAATTTTGTAAAAATCTTTTGTAAAAATATAATGGATAAGAGAAAAATATTTTCTTGATCACTAATCATGCTTAATGATTTGTTTGTTCATACCTTAAGTGATTACTAATCTTAGAAATGGAATTTTACGATTAATAATGTGTAAACGTTTAATTTTATCATAAACGATTTTACATTTTGTTATTATCAAAACATTGAGAGGTCAAAAAATATAAATAGCGTATTTAGATATTATTTGTATTAACAATCTCCCTCTTTGTGATGATGACAAAATATAAACTCATTTTGTATAAAATTAAAAGTTACAAAATTATTAAAGAGTTTTGTTCCATTTCTCCCCCTTTTGTCGAATTCAAAAAGGATGATCGTCGAGTAGTTGTAGGAAGAGAGAAATTGACGATATCAAGACTCCCCCTTGATGTATGCTCCCCTTTGTTTGGGGCACAAGTGCAAGACAAATATCTTTTAAAGCAACACATTATATTTAAGTCACCCAAAGGAGAGTTTCATTCAACCATCAAGAAACTCATACAATAGTGAATGAAATTAATGCATTCATACACCATAAAATAAAACTAGATCTAATACGAGCTAAGACAAATTCATACAATATTTATATGAATCATTACAATAGAAAGTAGATAATCATAAGACATAATAAGCCATAGATCTACATTAGTGAATTCTTGAAGAGTAGAATATGCCATAATTAAAAGATGGGTTGTTTATTATTAGGTGAAATTAAGCTTTTAAGATTGCTCAATTATGGTGAGGAGGTTGTTATTAAGGATGGAAATTGAGTGGAATGGCCAATGATGAGAGATTTGATACGATTAAGGTCATCTTTCAATGTATCGAATAGATTTCGGGTATCCAAGCAACAATGACAAAATTCGGAATGAAAGTTTACTTGATTTAAAGAGGGTGGAGGGATATATGGTGAAGTAGGAGGTAAGGGATTTGTGGCTTTAATTGCTTGTTGGAGATTTATGTCAAGCAGATTTGATAGTGGAATTGAATTTCCAATTAGGTTTAAGTTGAGATTTGTGAAGTAGAAGACAGTATGAGAGATAGTTATTAGAAAAGAGGAGGTGGGAGGTAGACCCTATTTATGTGTATGAGAAGGAGTGTGAGGAGAAAGAACAATACTTTATTGTTCTGTCCAGGTTCTAGAATGGCCCTTTAGGTATTTTCGATAGTAGACACTAGGGGTATTTGCTAGAGGATGACATTGAGAAATTAAGGAGAAGTGAAGAATTTAGAAGTGAAGATATGATTGAGATGAAAAAGAATGATGATCTTATATAGGAGGATTTTGGTAAAGACATGGTATTGGAGAATGAAGATTCTAGGAAGTGTTTTGTCTAGAAAGGAAAGAATGGATGTACCTAAGGAGAATAGGTTCAAAGTTGTAGAAAAAGAGGGGATATGAAAATTTCGTGGTTCCCTGACGGCGGTCCCAGTAATGCACAGACGGTCTTCATATATATTATGGAGCCTCTCGTATAATTTTGAGGGGACCGTTCTCATGAGGTTTACGTAATTTTCTTTGCAGAAAAATTTTAATGTTTTCAGAATACCCTTACGTGGATGGAAGGATGATTGTGGCATTTCTATTTCTTCAAGAATCACATAATCTAGCTAAAAAAGGGAAACTCATGCAATGGGGCCAAGTAGAAACATAGAAATGACATAAATGTTCATAAAGTTTCATATAGCAAGCATGAAATAATATTGACAAAGGCAACTTATATGCGTACTAGAATAACTGAGATAGAAGTTATTACATAGCAATAATAATAGTACGTATGACTAGTAATAATACTTGATAGAAATATCTTAAATGGAATTTGAATCATTACTTGAAGCTTCTTTTGAGGATATGGAGATAATTGCTTGAAGATGACTGGGATGAACCCAAGGTTTCATGGATGGCCAATATGATATATATTTTTATTGTCGTAGATGAGGATTAATTTAGATGATGTGATCATATAGACAATTTAGAATCATTCCATATGGCATTGGAGAATTTGGTTTATATATAATCGTATTAACTCGTTTGGTTATAGAGAAGGCAAAGTAGAAAGTGAGTACTTCGTTAGAATGAACATCATGTGACATGATGAAGCAATAAGAATTGGGATAATCATTAGTGTGCCAAGGCATTCTCTTGAATTATTTCATTCCAAGATTTCATGTCATGATAAAGCTCTTCCTTGAGGATTTTATTTGGAAAAATGGTTTGTCCGGTTGTTGTGATTGATTGAATAATTTCATTTGGTGTTGGAATGTGTGTTTGATACGGTGTGTTTGACTCTTGATTAGTTTTCAAAGAGTCAAGAGATGGTTCTTCAGAGTAAGAACATTCTCACATGGAATGGAGAGAATCAAGGCAAATGACTCGAGTGAAAATTTAAATGTTCTTTTTAATGCCTAGAATGTTAAAAAGACATTTTAATCATCATCTTTGGTGATTCTATTGAAGGAGTATAAATTCATTCAAGTAAGAAATAATGGTACAGATTCCTTCATGAAGTCATAAATATTCAAAAGTTGATAATTTTGAAAAAGGTTTGAATATAATTCATATTTAGTGGATTCAGGAGATACAAGAGACGACCTTTTATGAATTGACCTATATTCTAGGTTTCGAATGATAGGTTTTAAGATGTCAGAAATATAGTTTTCATTTGAGATTGTTGGAACATATGATCTAGTGTACCGTAATTCATCTTCCAAAGTCATTTCACCTAGAATCAAAAAAGATAATTTTAGTAAGGTTCCTTCATTTAAAGAGAGGTCTAGTGTGTGCCTAAATGTGACAAATGAAGAGTAACAGTTAACTCGACTTAATCAATTAAAGTCTTAAGAATTAATCCAAACGCGTCCTATTTGATTTTTACTCAACAAACATGTCAAAAAAAATACTTGTGAATAATGTATCATATACCTTTGTTCATGAGATCATTATGCATGTGTTTGAAAACGTTTTTAAGTTGTATTGAAAATACATAACCACAATTTCATTATGTTCCTAACGTGAGTAATTTTGAAAATAAAATTGGGGTTTTGGTTTGAAATCAATTTGTCAACAAATTCACTAATGTATGCAAATCCTATGTCTACGAGAAGCATATTAGTTATACATTGTATCATAGTAGTCTTAATTGTACAAAATTGAAAGAAAAATGAAAAATCCCCAATTTCATTTTTTGTGTTCATCATGAACCATATACTCAAATTGAAAAAAATGGATGAAATGACTTACAATTAATAATCTTTAAGATGTTGTGAATGATTGTAGGTGTTGATTTTATCTTCAATTTGTATTTTAATAGGTGATTTTGAGTTTTTGGGTGGTCTGAGTCGTGTTCGTCACTTGCAGATATGAAAGAAGGGTGTTTGGTTTTTGTGTTTTGAAAAAATGTTAGTTAAGTAGTTCAAGTTTTAGAGTCTGCTTAAGGCGGTCCATAACGTCTGCGGTCCTAAAATAAATTGGGGGGCCTCCTCTGTATGGGGCCGCCCTAGTAAAGGGTTTTGGACTCAAGTATTTTGACTAAATTTTATGAAGAGCAGTGACATTTAAAATTGCAATTTTTCGCGAATTAAAAATGCTTACAGTACTTCCGGTATGAAGTATTCAAGGTTGTCACTACACAAATGGAACACAGGACAGAATTGAGACAGAAAAGAGAAGCGTACTAATATGATTTTATGAAATGTGTTCCATTAATCCTAACCAAGACGTAGATAGTTTACACAGATTCCGTTTAAGGGGTTTCGTAAGAATTTCGGCGATGTTTCGACGGACACGACTTTTTCGATTGAGATATGTCCTTTCTGGATATTATCACGAAGAAAGTGGTGACGAATTTCGATGTGTTTGGTTCAAGAATGAAAGAAAATAGATGAAATGACTTACAATTGATGATGTTAGGAATGATTGTATGTGTTGATTTTATCTTCAATTAATGTTTTAATGGTTGATTTTGAGTTTTTGGTGGTTTTGGTTCGAGTTCGTCACTGCAGCAGGGAGAGGGGGTGTTTGTTTTTGAGTTTTGAAATTTTTTGGCTAAGTGTTAAAGATATGTGTCTGCTGTTGGCGGTCCTATATCGATTAGGGTGCCGCCCAAAATAGATTGGGGGCCGCCTTAGATATGGGGGCTGCCCGTATTATAGAATTTTTAGACTTTTAATTTTTAACACGAATTTACTAGGAAGAGTGACTAATTAATTTGCATTTCGCGAATTAAAATATCTAACTAGCTTCAGATGAAGTAGTTAAATTGTCACGACATGGAATGAAACGTGGACTAGAATTGAGACAAAAGAAAGAGAAGCGAACTAATACGATTTATGGAATGTATTCTATCATTCCTAAACCAAGACGTAGATAGTTAAACGATTCACGTTTAAGGGGTTTAGTAAGGATGTCGGTGATGTTGGCGACGGACGGAACTTTTTCGATTGAGATATGTCCTTTCTGGACATTATCACAAAGAAAGTGGTGGCGAATTTTGATGTGTTTGGTTCGAGAATGTTGCACAGGGTTTTTGCTAAGGTCAATCGCGCCTTTATTATCGCACATGATCGGGACATCGTCGTAGTCAATAAGAGCTTGTTTGATCCATAGTGCTTGTTGACATGCCTTTCCGGCGCTTACGTATTCGGCTTCGGTAGTGGATATAGCAAGAGCGGTTTGTTTCTTTGAGAACCAAGATGTCAAACAACATCCCACGAACGTACAAATACCGCTAGTGCTCTTTTGGTCCACATAATCTCCCGCATGATCAGAGTCGGCATATACTACTATTTCTATGCCGGTCCCCTTAGGATACCATAATCCTAAGTGCATAGTGCCTTTAATGTATCAAAAGATACGCTTAACCGCTTCAAGGTGAGAGGTTTTGGAAGCCTCTTGGAAGCGGGCACAAAGGCAGACACTAAACATGATATCGGGCCTACTTGCCGTTAGGTATAATAAACTACCTATCATGCCTTGATACTTGGTACTATCTACTGACTCACACTCTTCGTCTTTCGTGAGTTTGGTATCGGAGGACATGGGGGTTTTTATTGGTTTAGATTCTCCTAAGCCAAACTTCTTAAGCATTTCTTTATTATATTTAGATTGATTAAAGAAGATACCATCTTCCATTTGTTTTATTTGTAATCCAGGGAAGAAGTTAAGTTCACCCATCATGCTCATCTCGAACTCGTCATGTATGATTTTGGCAAATTTATCACACATGTCTTGACAAGTCGAGCCGAATATAATGTCATCAACATATATTTGAACGATGATGAGATTTGAACTTTTCTTCTTGGTAAAAAGTGTGTTATCTACCATTCCCATTTTGTATTCATGTTTAATAAGAAAAGCTTTTAATCTATCATACCAAGCTTTGGGTGCTTGTTTGAGACCGTATAAAGCTTTCTTAAGTTTATAAACATGATCCGGTTTTTCAAAGTCAATGAATCCTGGAGGTTGTGCCACGTATACCTCCTCATTGATAAAACCGTTTAGGAATGCACTTTTTACATCCATTTGGAATAGCTTAAAATCTAAAACACAAGCATAAGCTGATAGTATCCTAATAGACTCAAGTCTAGCAACTGGGGCATAAGTTTCATCATAATCGATGCCCTTTTGTTGATTATATCCTTGAGCAACTAACCTAGCCTTATTTCGAGAAACAATACCGTTCTCATAACTTATTCCTAAACACCTAATTAGTTCATATGATTGTCATATTCCTAGGTTGTGGAACTAACTCCCAAACGTCGTTAGCAATGGATTGATTTAATTCTTCTTGTATGGCGACTATCTAACTATTATCCGTTAAAAGCTTCATTCACATTCTTAGGTTCTATAGTTGATATAAAACAAAAGAAGTTACTTTGGTTTTTGGCTTGTGATCTAAGGGTTCT
>BQNB010172010.1:0-11720 GCA_026074375.1 Tanacetum coccineum
AGCCCTTGAAGTCGTTGCTCCAATTGATAAAGTAGCAGCTCCAGAACCCGCTGTATCAACCGGTTCACCTTCCTCAACTACAGTTGACCAAGATGCACCATCACCAAGTAACTCTCAAACAACACCAGATACCCAACCTCCCATCATTCCTAACGATGTTGAAAAATATAATCATGATATTGAAGTTGCATATATGGGTAATGATCCGTACTTTGGTATTCCAATTCCAGAAGTTCCTTCTGATCAATCTTCATCGTTAGATTTTATTTATACAATGTGCCTCCCGATCACCAAATTTCTTAACACAATAACAAATGGACTAAGGATCATCCACTTGAAAATATAATCGATGAACTCGCTAGACCAGTTTCCACAAGGCTACAATTACATGAGCAAGCTCTTTTCTGTTACTACAATGCTTTCCTCACTGCTGTTGAAGTATGGGAGCTCGTACCCCGACCAGATAAAGTTATGGTTATTACTTTGAAGTAGATATACAAAGTGAAACTAGACGAACTGGGAGGTATACTAAAGAACAAAGCTCGATTAGTGGCTCGCAGTTACCGTCAAGAGGAGGGAATCGATTTTGAAGAGTCTTTTGCTCCGGTTGCAAGATTAGAGGCTATAAGGATTTTTCTCGTGTTTGCTGATCATATGAACATGGTCGTCTACCAAATGGATGTGAAGACTACGTTTCTGAATGGTAATCTGCGAGAAGAAGTTTATGTTAGCCAACTGGATAGGTTTGTGGATAAAGATAAACCAAATCGCATGTACAAGCTTAAGAAAGCTCTTTATGGGTTGAAACAAGTTCCACGCGCGTGGTGTGATATGTTGTCTTCGTTCCTGATATCCTAAGACTTCTCCAAAGGCTCAGTAGATCCTACGTTGTTTATCCGTAAGGAAGGCAAGGAATTTCTTCTGGTACAAATATATGTCGATAAT
The DNA here is from genome assembly GCA_026074375.1 of Tanacetum coccineum. Lineage (NCBI taxonomy): Eukaryota > Viridiplantae > Streptophyta > Magnoliopsida > Asterales > Asteraceae > Tanacetum > Tanacetum coccineum. The sequence goes on from BQNB010172010.1 coordinate 946, forward strand.
ATTATCTTTGTTGCTTCTACACCTGAACTTTGTGACCTATTTGCTAAAATCATGTGTTTAAAATTTAAGATGTCAATGATGGGCAAAAATTCATTTTTCTTAGGATTATAGATTTCTCAAAGTCCCAGAGGCATTTTTATTAACCAGTCAAAATATGCCCTTAAATCTTTAAAGAAATACGGTTTTGACTCTTGTGACCCAGTGGATACTCCAATGGTGGAGAAATCCAAACTGGATGAGGATAAAGAAGAGAAAGCCGTAGATCCGTCACACTATCGTGGTATGATTGGAACCCTCCTTTATCTTACAACCAGTAGACCTGACCTACAAATTGCTATATGCATGTGTGCCCGGTATCAGGCTCGGCCTACCGAAAAGTACTTAAATGCGGTAAAAGGATCTTTCAGTATCTAAAAGGAACCGTACATCGGGGACTATGGTATCCGAAGGATTCTTCGATTGCTCTAACAGCATTTGCAGATGCGGATCATGCTGGTTGTCAAGATACACGTCGTAGCACTTCTGGTAGTATGCAACTTTTGGGTGATAGACTTGTTAGCTGGTCGTCTAAAAGGCAGAAAAGCGTTGTGATATCTACTACAGAAGCTGAATATATTGCTTTGTCCGACTGTTGTGCTCAAATCCTATGGATGAGATCACAGCTTACCGACTATGGCTTTGGATTCAATAAAATTCCAATGTACTGTGATAACAAAAGCGCTATTGCCTTATGCTGCAACAACGTTCAACATTCCAGATCCAAGCATATAGACATCAGATTTCACTTTATCAAGGAGCATGTTGAGAATGGGGTGATCAAACTTTACTTTGTCAATACGGAGTATCAACTGGCAGACATCTTCACTAAAGCTCTTGGCCGAAATAGAATTGAATTTCTGATCAACAAGCTGGGAATGCGAAGTTTTACGCCGGAGACTCTGAAACAATTGGCAGATGAAGTTGATGAATAGTAGTGGTACCTATTCAAATATCCTGTATCATATGTATATATTTTAAAACCATAAAAACCAAAAAGATTTTTCATTTTTCAAAATTTTTATAAAAACAAAATACAAAAATATAAAATTTTAAAAACCAAAGAAAAAATTAAAAAATGAGAAAATATAAAAAGAGGTAATAATGGCATGTCTTCTGAAAATCGATAACATTTACGGTCTTAGAAATGTCATTCAATAATGATACGAGCCTGTAAATGAAGTTCGAGCAGAAGTTCTAAATGTTTTCAAAACATGCCAAATGGCTTGCTATTATTTCAGATAGCAACCCGGTCATCATGTTAAAGGCAAGTATTCCGTCAAAAAGGAAACTTGACCTCTCAACGGGAATTTATTCTCGGGCATGGTCTACTTTATGACCATGCAAAGGCTTGTGTTTACTTTGCAACACAACCCGTGCTTCCTATATTTCCATAAGTGTACGTGTCAGTGCGCTTATGTGTTAAAATAAGAGAAATCTTATTTTTATTGGTAAAAAGTTGTCTTCATAATGAATCAGTGTTTTCAGTAATCACAAAAAGATTTTTCAAAGACAATTCGACCACTCAAACAATGACAACAACTCTTTAAATAGAAAACGGGTCATTATTTGAGGGGGAGAAATCGTCATCAAATAATCTTTTAAAATGGTCTTTCAAAATAAGTCACGGAATTAACGGATAAAGTTTTTAATAATGACGGATCATAATTTAAGGGGAGTTAATGGATTTTAACTACACAAGCTTTAGATGTCATGTGTTTAAAACTTTATGGACTTATTTGCAATTTAAGACTTAGTTGATTCTCACGGAATAGATTTAAGCTTATCAATTCTTCGAACACGATCTCTAGTATATGTGCCTACTAGGTTTTGCTGATTCCTTGGCTTAGACTCGATTATGCAATTTGGTTTTAGTCCTACTAAGACGCAGCTGAGCATATTTGCCACCTTTTTCAATATCAACAATCTCGAGAGAGATGTCAATAGATTAACGGGTGCATGCTCCGGGTGCCCTGACAAGTGAGACAAGTTATCTGTTGTAGAAATACCCAATGGCTGGGAGGGTTGTGCATTGCATCACTGGGTTCCATAATGTCGTTTTCAATACCACAATCCATCTTGTGATTATGACAGCATATGTATTGACCCGGTTTCTGCCTTAAGTTGTGTGGAGGCTCTTTCTTTAGACCCTTATCCATAACATCTTAAAATTCTCAACTGCCTTCAATCTACCAAGACGTCATTACTAAGCACCGTTGTTGGGATTGTTCTGGTGGTTTAACTCAAACTTAGTCGGCATTATTCCCATATACATTCTCTCCAATCATACCTAAGGATGCAATTGTCCAAATCTTTGGATTATCCTTGGGTAGATCCTCCGGTTTTGGTTGGATCATAGGATTGATTCCTAACCTAACCACCTTATTACTTCAGGATCGTCGTGAAATTAAGATGTTGTTGGGTATAAGATCGAACCATAAAACCTTTTCTTACTGTTCAGCACTTTGAGTCATTTAGATCATATTTTAAATACATTTTCTCCCCTTATTTTAAATAATAAACACTTAGTTTTTAAAATACCTTGTGATTAAAATATATCTTTAAAAAAACTGTGGGAGAAAATATGGTCAGCATGAATGGTTTGGAACATTTTGATAATGTTTTGAATACATAAGAATGGTCGTTGTTGATGTATCCAAAAACATTAAAACTTTGTTTTTCGAAAAACTCCCCCTCAATAATAGGACCAATTGAAAAATTGTTGTCTTTTGAAAACATCGTGAGGGATGGAGTGTTGAACTCACAATTTTGAAAGATTATGAATTGTCATCGAGAAATTCTTGAAAAATTGTGTTCAACTTTTTGAAAAACCAGATGTTAGAGGAACTTCTCTGTCTAACAGTAAGTTAAGCCACTGAAACGTACACTATCCTTTTTCTTGAGCTAAAAACATTGAATGTCTGTAAGAACAGCTCAAGACCGAGAACTTAATTTTCTCGTTGTGAGGATAAGTTATAAACCTTCCTTTATATGAATTCCGGGTATGAACGATATTTGCACATAAGCCCATCTAGAAAATTAGAAATGACATGTTTTGAAACTATTTGCAAACTCTCGCTCGAACTTCATTTACACACCCGTGTCAATGTTAATCGACATTTCTAAGCACGTAAATGTTATCGATTCCAAGAGACATGTCGAGAAGATTCTTTTTGGTAATTTTCTGATTTTATGATTTTGTAGTTGTATATATATACCTGTTGTCCTCAGCATTGCTATGTGATGGTGGAATAATGATTCCAACTCTTGTCGTGATGTAGCTGTCTTTACTGCTAAAGGAACAACTTTTGGAACCAGCTTTGAACTTGACGGTTATTGCTGTGGTCTTGAATTCCGATTCTGACGTTTTATGAACAGAAGTCAGTTGTATGAGAACGAGGCCTAACTGATTGAACAGACAATCATTTTATCATTGAGGAACGGGGCCATAGAGTGTATTTTCCAAGCAGACAACCTAAAGCGTTTAAAGAAAGGATTAAAAGACCATATTAATCCGTTGACGACCGAGGCTTGAACTGTTGTGTTCGAACGTCATTTACATTGATAACCGAGGCTTGAACTGATGTGCTCAAACGTCATCTGAATCAGAATCAGAACTTGAATCTTTCTTTTTGGCAGCAGCTGCACCATTTTTAGCAGCAGCTAGTGGCTTCTTTGGTGTCTCATCGTCAGATGATGAGTCATCAGAGTCTTCTTCACTGCTTGACTCTGGCTTTTTTGCAGGAACAGCTGCTTTTTTAGGTACAACCTTCTTCTGCTCTTCCTCAGAGTCAGAGGAGCTGCTATCCTCATCAGATGAAGATTCCTGTTTCTTGGCGCTCTTCTTAGTCTTGGTCTCGACCTTCTTCTTCGTCTCAATAGCCTTAGTCACAGCACCGTTCACGACTTTCTGCTTCTTGCTACTCACAACTTGCTTCTCAATAATCTCCTCTGCATCTCTCTTGCCTTTGTGTCTGGTAGACGCACTTGTTTGTGTGGAAGAAGATTTGCTTGAATGATTGTGCATTCAGTCTTGAGGAACAGGTGCCTCATATAGTTTACTGAATTTGGTTTGAGCAGCCGCAAGAAGTGCTAATGGGTTTGCACTTCTTCTAAATTTTCTCAGAACGATAGCATTAACATCGTGTTTGAAAACTGCTTTCAGAAACGGATCAAACACTTAATTTACCTGTTGTCCTCGGCATTGCTATATGATGGTGGAATAGTAATTCCAACTCTTGTCGTGATGTAGCTGTCTTGTTTGCTTAAGGAACAACTTTTGGAACCAGCTTTGAACTTGACTGTTCATTGCTGTGGTCTTGAATTCCGAGTTCTGAACGGTTATGATCAGAAGTCATTTGATGAAGAACGAGGCCTGAACTGATGTGAACAGACATCATTTTATCATTGAGGAACGGGGCCTGAAGTGTTATTTTCAGCAGACACCATTTATCGTTGACGACCGAGGCTTGAACTGTTGTGTTCAAACGTCATTACATTGATGACCGAGGCTTGAAACTGGAAGTGCTCAACACGACATCTACGACATGAAGGACCGAGCTTGAAATGTTGTTGCTCAAAACAAACTTGACATGAAGACCGAGCTTGAACTGCTTTTGTTCAAAACAACAATTATACAATTGCTAGCCCGACGCTTAACTGTTGTGTTCAAACGTCATTTACTTATGCATCCAGAGTCAACAATGAATAGGATGAGTTGTACAATCTGCAATAGAATTAGAGGACGATGGAACATAGGTACAAATTGGATCCTAAGGAATTGAAATCTTTAAGACTAGTTATCCTAGAGACAATGTGTCTATAGTGGGACTAATACTTGTTGATTCATCATCTTTACCTATCTAGGCATCCATATCTTGTGGTCCTAAGCGCTTTTGTGTCCTTGTATAAATGATGGACATCTTTTAGCTATCCACCATTTCCATTCCTGATTTGTATTCTCATGACAACTTCTTAAACTAATCTGGATTTCGAATGTGGTAACTGATGCACCTGTTTTTCTTAATGGGGTTTTTGCAAACAGATATTCGCCTTTTACATTTGTTTTACAAGCACTAATAGGAACTACATGAGGCTAATCTTAGTTCTAGCATACAACGACTTTCAAGTATCGAGTAAACACACAGCATCATGATTAGAATAAACACACATGTTCCAACATTCCAGCACAAATACAGCATTCGCATTCGAAGTTCGTGGAGTTTGAACTTCAATTAACATCCAGTTACAGACTTTGTTTTATTAGAAAAACTAGAAATCCTATGTTGGTCTTCTACTTCCTTCTATTTAATCTTCACTTGACTATTGTTTTGCACGACCTTATCTTTCACTTGATAGCCACTTAAGCTGTGGTCTGCTAACACTAGTAGTGTGAATTACTCCTGAAGATTAGACTATGGGAGGATTAGTATACCAAGAAGCATGAGCAACTGGGAGTTTCTGTTTTGTGGTTTGTGGAGGATGCATTCTAAACATGTCCTGTTTTAAGCCCATTTGTTTTTTGAACCGCTTGTTCCTATTCTTAGGCAAACTCGGTTGAGTGAGACTGGTAAAAATAAACCTACCGACACATTAGTTTATTAACCGAGCTGATTTGTTTGAAGAACTTCTCATGTTTCAGGAGAATTTGAAAAGGAGTTCGGACTTCCCTAAAACTGATTTTTTGGAATTCGTTGACATATTGTTTGACGAAAACAGATGGATTTATCAAACTTAGTTTCCACCAGACTTTCCTTTGTTTACCAAGAATGATTTCTTAACTCATTTATCCACCATGTTCTTGTCTTGCAGTTAGAGCTTTCCAATCTGTGTATTTCATATATTGTTCAACGTTCCTTTTTCGAAAAACATTAGAAAGCATTTTTCCTTTGCAAACTGGGTTGTTTTTCATCTGTTCTTTACAATGTTGTAAAGAAAGTTCAAGAGAAATTGAGTGTTTTTCAAGTTTAGCAAAACTCTTTAACAAATGTATTATGAACTTCTTTGTATAACAGATTCATTTGTTTTCGAAAAGCGATTAGTGCAAGACATTCACATTCATTTGACTTTATGAAATATAAGCATGCCATTCAGTATGAGCATTTAAATCAGACAGAGAATGCAAATATGAACATGTAACATCTTTAGACACACACTCTTCGAGAAGTAGATCATATATGTTTGAAAAATCAGCCTTTTCTGATTCAAGTTCGTCAAGCTCCTTTTCAAGGGAATTAACGTACTCCAAATCGTCATTCATTTCTTTTTGAGTTCATGAACAAAACAATGACTGTCCAGTATAGTTTTTGTCTGAAAGAGGCATTAATAAAGATTTTTGATCCAAACTTCCCACACTCTTGGCAGTTGGGTGTAGGGAACATGCACTACTGTATGATTAACCTTACGTTTGTTGACAAATTGTTCTAAATGATTGAAGTTGTTTGTATTTCGTTAAAGTAGTCTACTTTACTAATGGATTTAGACATGGGTAGAAATCCAACGTTTTTAGCAATGTGGCTTTGTCCTAACAAACGTTTTTCTCCACATTGTCTTCCTAACTTCTTTAGCGCGTTCCAACTGATCAAATAGGCTTTGGATGGTGGTTTGAAAGTTTCATAAAGACTGTTTTGATATGTGTAATTATATGGTTTCACTGTGTCTTTATTCAATTTGGATCTACTCTCCTTTTCAAGAGTCACTGTCTCTTCCTCATTGGGGCAAAATCTGTTTGCAGGATCAGAAGTATCATATGGGATCTCATACAAACGAGGCTTATCAGATTGAGCTTTCTGAGGTACTTTGGATTAGCAAAGGTTTGATCTGCCATGATACGTTGTGCGCACAGTTGGGTGCAAACATATAATGGTCTGAAAATGACTGATTGCCTTATAAAGAATTTCATTTAAAAACTTTATTTGTTTGTCCATTTCAATCATCGTGTCAATGTCTTTTCCTTCCTTAACCTTTAAATCCGAAATAACCTTAGTTTTCTCTTTGAGTTGACCTTCAAATTGTGACCTAGTTAACAGACTCTTTGTGAGTAGCTCATCGTATTTCTGCTTGACAACTGAAATTTCTGTTGAGGATGTGTTAACTAGAGTAGACATGATGAATGATTAGTTATGAGTTATGAAGTGTGATTGATTTTGTTGGATCTTAAGTGGATATTGTGATTGATTGTTGGTTTTTGTAAGCAATCACATTCACGGGATTTTACACGTCTATGATTAAAACCGATAAATGAATTAACGGGATTTTACAGAATCAATAGAAAACCGTGAATGATTTGATGCGGAATCAGCGGCGAAAAATTCCCAAAAAAAACTGAAAAGTGTCAATTTCTCATAGAAAACAAGCATTTTTTTTGGCCAGGGCGAAAAATCCTAACACCTGCCAAAGATGATTAAAGCGTGATCCGTCTCGTTATTTTCTCTTCGAATTGAGAGCTCACGAAGGACCCTGAAAACGAGTTACGGATTCTAAGTTATGGCCGTTTACTGAAACCCACTTTTTCGACACACAAAAAAATTTTCGTTTGTCCACAAAAAAAATTTCTCGTTCGAATCAAAACTTCCGGCTCGTGTTCTATCCCGCATCGTTTCGATCGCATCGTTCGATCCGCTCGTTCGATCCGCTCGTTCGATCGCTCGTTCGATCCCGCTCGTTCGATCGCGTTCGTATCGATCGCACGTGATCGAATCACCTATCGATCCCGCGTCGTGTCAATCACTGCTTAGTTTCGATCACGCTAGTTCGATCCCCTAGATCGAATCCCCGCTCGTAGTCGATCAACGTAGTTCGATCCACCTAGTTCGATCACCTAGTTTCAGATCAACCTAGTCGATCCCGCCTGTTCGATTCACGTAGTTCGTCACTCTAGTTCGATCGCTACGCTTCGACGAACATCGGTTCGATCAACCTGTACGACAATCGCATCTGTTCGATCATAACACGATTTCACTCTTCGAAGCGTTACAACATTTTCGCTCGTTCGTTGATACGATTTTGCACTCGATCGATCCAAGCGTTTTGGCACTATACGTTTTCGAATCATTCTTCACGAAAAAATCCGCTCCATTTTTTTTCCACTCATTTCGTTGCGCCAAATAGTTTTGCAACACCCAAAATGAGCCACGAGATATAAATGCTTACCGAATGCCACAAAGAACCCAACGAAACTGCCGAATCCGTATAAGCTTATCACAACTAAAAAAAATCACGAAATCCACCCGAGGCGATTGATACCAATTGTAGGAACCCGTTAATACTTCCACTTCATAACCTGGACCGAACCAACGAAACAAGAAACAACAGAAAAAGAGATAGAGAGGAGTAGACGAATGTAGAGAGAGAGATGAGAGTTGAGAGAGAAAAGAGATAGAAAAGAAATTAGATTTTTAGAAATGAAAAACTAGATATTTTCATATGAAAATATCTATATATATATTTAGATATTTTAGAAAATATCTAAATATATATATACCCCTACACATTTAATGTGACGCGCGGTATATATAACATAGGACCCGGCCGGGTTTTTGTTTGGGAAAACCCAAGAACATATACAATATTTAGATTAACTATCGAGCTCCGATTCGACGCGACGATATTATCATATTTACAACATTAACTAATTAAAGACCGAAGCTCCATCGTAGAGTGACCGAGCTTCCTTGTTCGACTCAATAAATTGAGGCTAACACAACTTTTGGGTGATAGACTTGTTAGCTGGTCGTCTAAAAGGCAGAAAAGCGCTGCGATATCCAGTACAAAAGCTGAATATATTGCTTTGTCCGGTTGTTGTGCTCAAATCCTTTGGATGAGATCACAGCTTACCAACTATGGCTTTGGATTCAATAAAATTCCAATGTACTGTGATAACAAAAGCGCTATTGCCTTATGCTGCAACAACGTTTTAACATTCCAGATCCTACATATAGACATCAAATTTCACTTTATCAAGGAGCATGTTGAGAATGGGGTGATCGAACTTTACTTTGTCAATACGGAGTATCAACTGGCAGACATCTTCACTAAAGCTCTTGGCCGAAAAAGAATTGAATTTCTGATCAACAAGCTGGGAATGCGAAGTTTTACGCCGGAGACTCTGAAACAATTGGCAGATGAAGTTGATGAATAGTAGTGGTACCTATTCAAATATCATGTATCATATGTATATATTTTAAAACCATAAAAACCAAAAAGATTTTTCATTTTTCAAATTTTTTATAAAAACAAAATGCAAAAATATAAAATTTGAAAAAACCAAAGAAAAAAAAATTAAAAAATGAGAATATATAAAAAGAGGTAATAATGGGATGTCTTCTGAAAATCGATAACATTTACGGTCTTAGAAATGTCATTCAATAATGATACGAGTCTGTAAATAAAGAGTCGAGCAGAAGTTCCAAATGTTTTTCAAACATGCATATGGCTTGCTATTTAATTTCAATAGTAACCACGGTCATCATCTCAAAAAGAAGTATTTCAAAAAGAACCCTTGACCTCTTAACGGAAATTTATTCCACGGGCATAAGGTCTAGCTTTATGACCATGCAAATGCTCGTGATTACTTTGCATCACAACCCCTGCTTCCTATATTCCATAAGAGTACGTGTCAATGCGCTAATGTGTTTAAAATATAGAAATCTTTTTTTTTGGTAAACATTTGTCTTCACAATGAATCAGTGTTTTCAGTAATCACAAAAAGATTTATCACGACAATATCCGACCACTCCAAACAATGACAACACTCTTTAAAATCAGAAATGGGTCATTTATTTGAGGGGGAGAATCTCATCAAATATTTCTTTTAAAACGGGTCTTTAAAAATCAGTCCACGGAAATTAAAACGATAAAAGTTTTTAATAAAGGACGGATCATAATATAAGGGGAGTTAATGGATTTTAACTACAAACTTTAGATGTCATGTGTTAAAACGATCAATATTGCCAACACCTCATAGTTTGTAAAAGACTTAGGAATGCTTGGAAATACTTTTATAGTTTTAAAAGCCTTGAAATTGATTCTCACGGACTAGATTTAAGCTTATTAATTCTTCAAACATAATCTTGAATTTGCTTATTCCGACGTGTCAAAACCAGCAAGGGGGAAGGAGTAGATGTATAATTGATAGTGTCCTTGGACTTCTTTTGAGGTTAACTTCTTTTGTCTTTTGAGGTTAGCTTCCTTTGATTTTAGGCTGTTTTGAATCTTTCGGGTGTACTATTTTAATCATATGGTGGAAGAGACATCTCGTCATTAGCCAATATGCATCATTTGAGTCCCCAGGGGGAAGTGTTAGGAGTATAATTATTTAAAATGTGAGAAAAGTTTTTTCTGATTCAATAAATGCTTCCACAAACGGTAAATCTCTAAGCTTATTCTTAAAATGAGTAGAAATATTTGATAAAAGAGGTACACATAGGTATGATTATTCCTTTAAATAGTCAGTATCCTGCAGGAAGAAATGTCTACATTTGGGACTTAGTTGACTTAGGTGTTATCATTTCAACTACTTAGAGGGAATAATTGTGACATCCGGGACTTAGTTGACTTTGGTGTTACAATTTATATCATCACTATCATGTAAGGAAAAATACGGACATTCGGGACTCAATTGACTTTGGTGTTGCGGTTTCGAGTTATTTGTTTACTTCGAATATCTGGGCTTTATACATCAAGACTGCTTGATGCGGTTTGCAAGAAAGTTCTAATCTACTCAAGAAAGGATTGATGGT
>BQNB010172011.1:1796-13506 GCA_026074375.1 Tanacetum coccineum
TTATGAACGAGTTAACATAGCAATTATCGTATCAATCCTCCTATTACAAGCCCCGCCCATACAAGACTTGTAATACTTAGATTCACACATAATTCTATGTAAACAAAACTGTGACGGGTTTCGAGTAAAACAATATTGTATAGGGTTATGAAAAATGAGTTCGAGACCATTGCATCACTCACAATGTCTTAAAAAAGTTTATATATATATATATATATATATATATATATATATATATACATCGACAACTTCCATATATGTAATCGGGGAAAATATACATAAGGCAAACGTAACCGCAGAGAAAAGATGACCACAGAGAAAAGATAAGCGTAGAGAAAAATAAACGCAGGGCAGAGGTAAACCCATATCATAACACGCTCAGGGAAAAATGGTTCTCAGGTATATGCCATAGCAAAAACACGTATAAGGCACACATAAAAGCACTTAAGGATCACATACTGTTTATAGACCAGACCTAGATATTTTACCTAGATATTCAACCTGGTTCTCTATAACCTTGGCTCTGATACTAATTTGTCACACCCCCAGACGGGGCCTGGACGGAATACGTGTCCAGGGGCGTGACGTCATCATATTTCAAACACAAGGCACAAGAGAACGACCACTAATGGACGTTTTAAAAATCATAAATTGTTGTATTGTTTGAAAATAAATAAGTTTTACAAGATTTAAAAGAAATTAAACATTTGTGGAAGCGTAAGTAAAATGTAGCGGAAGCACAAATTGGTTTTCAAAAGATAACGAGTATGAATGATAATAAAGTCTTGATAAAGGTATAATATTGCATGTAGACTCCACATAGCACGTCAAGAAGTCCAAAGCTAAATACCTGAGAAAAACATGCTAAAAACGGTCAACATAAAGTTGAGTGAATTCATAGGTTTAAGTAAAATATTTATGAGGATAAAAAATGTTTAGTGAATACAGCTTCACTCAAAGTATTATGAAAAGATGTTTAGCAATTTGGAATGTTCAAACAAAGCAGTGTGGACCACAAGATTTCAAAACGTATGTGACAATCTTAGCAGTTTACGATTTCACATACAAGCACATGAGACTATTATAACAAATACAATATCACATGAAAAGTAATTACTATTCAAGAAAGCTATTTTATATGTCCAAATAGAATTCCTCGCCTAAGAAGTATCCGAAACAAGATCGCCTATACGTATTGTTGCGCTAAGCTCATGACACCGAAGCTCAATTTAAAAGGAAGCATATTATATGCCAAATAGAATTACTCGCCCTAAAGGTATCCGACCAAGATCACCTATTAAAAATCCGACATGGTATATATCCGTTTGTTCGGGACCTCCGAAACTAGTAAGCACTACTTACCCGGATAGGGATAATTAGTCCTAATAGATTTGTTTATAACACGCATACTCACTTTACCAGTACGGTCGGTTAAAAAATTAACGATTCATGATAGTTCGGACATTAGTGGTATATTCGTAACTTAGGCAACACGTAACAGGGAAAGTAAATCAAGATACTTGTGTCCATAGTAAAATCAACCGATGTATTTCCAAAATAAAGGCTTTAAGTATTTGCATCCATAAGTAAAACAAAGTGTGATATCAATCATGTAACCAAGTTTGCAAACAAACATTTATAAGAGTTTAAAATCATTAGAGTAAACAAGTTTGTAAACGAGCATGTTCTCACCCCAAAAGATAATAAAAAATTTATTCAAAATGAGTAAAAATATGGGGCTATGAACTCACCTTGATGTTGCAGAACAATTAGCAGAAATGCAAATAATAAGCACATCGCAGACGGAAAACGGAACGGTCGACCAAGAAGATGCAGCTTAACTTAACGGCTATATCCCACTAACTTAGGATGATAAATTTGGGTTTTTCGATGGATGAGTACATCAACGCGACATGTTGATAATTGTATTTAGATTTCAAGTTGTATGAGTTTGGTGGTTGGTTAAATAAAATATATCGAAAAGCAAACGCAAAGTATGTAATATATATTCTGTATATATTACATATGAAAAATGAACAATTATATAATTCATATAGTGCATTATATAATAAAGATAAACAACAAAGAGAATAAATCTCAGTATATAATACTTTACAAGTATTATATAAGAAACGTGAGAAAAATAATTGTAACAATATAATTTGACACATTTTCAGAAATCACTTAACTAAATTAATAAAGTGTTATCGTTTAGAAGTAAACACACGTTTTAAAGTTACAGATTAAATAATTGACGTTTTTAATGTTTTTACTAAACTTATTATTTTATCTATCAGTCGAGAATTATAAAATAATATTTTACAATTAAATATTTTGTTACGCGTTTTAACTAAACTAGTTGTCTCGATTGTAAAAGTATAGCTTCCGTTTATTTACCGGTTTATTGTATAATTACAATTTTAATACTATAAAAAAAACTATATAACTTAATCCTTTTAATCGGGTTTCCAAGATAATAAAAGTTTTAAACGAAAAATACTAACAATAGAAATTTCTATAAATTTCGGCATGACCTATTCGTTTATACAACGTTTTCCCATTTTTACAAAACTCAACGTTTTTCCCTTAATCAATAAATGTTGCAATTATCTGTATGTTTCAAAATATATATATTTAGATTAGATCGAATAAGAACAAAATAAATAAACCAAACACGCCTTTAAGGGTTGAACCAAACACCCCTATTAGGTGTTAACTGCAGTCCCAAACACCCCTTTATGGGGCTGTTAAACCCATAACCAAATGCCCCTGTTAGGGGCAGTTAACCCCAGAACCAAACACCCCCCTTTGGCAGTTTACCACAAAAACAAACACCCTATTTGGGTCGTGTATATCAACCGAAGCACAAGAACCAAAAAGAAAACTAAATCGAATAAAATGAAACAAGCTTAAAACTAACAAAACCAAACTTCATTTAGTTTTAAAAATAAAAAAGGTAACCAATCCAAACTCATAAAAAAAGAGGTGAAGGTGGTGGTTTCGGTTGGTGACAAGAAAAACCAAACACACCCTTTTCGTGGTGACGTGGTCGTGGTGGGGATGAAGACGACGAGGTGGTGGCGACGAGGTGGTGGATGATTGTTGTGGTGCACCGGCTATGGTGGTAGAGGAAGGTGGTGGTGCTCGGTGTAGTGACAGCGGTGATGATGGAGTGATGAGGATGGTGGCGAGGAGATAGAGGTGGTGGTGATGGCGGCGATCGATGTGGTGGGTGGCCAGAATCCGATGACGGCGTCGGAATCCGATGGGGGTCGCCGAAAAAAGAGAGGAAATAAGGAGGATGATATGTGTGTGTGTGTTTAGGGTTTTGAATAATGAGTGAAACCCTAAATGGTTTTCTATATATAGCTAAAAGTATAAAATAAATGTGGCAAGCCTCAATTAGTCTAGTGTTGATGGTGTAAATATTTCCACAGGGACCAAAAGCGTAATCTTTTGTTAACTAATGGTTCGGGGCTCGATTAGGCTAGTTAACGGTTGAATTAAAACACGAAAGTTGCGCCATTGCGTTCAAAATAATTTTTCCATGAAAACTGAATATTTACATGACTAGTATTTTATAAATGTTTTTATCAAAATATATTTTAAAACGTTTATTATTTATTTGGTAACCATTGGGCAAGCGTTATCCGTAAAAATAAAACTTTAATTTGAGCATTCACGTTTTTGAACAAACGTTTTTGAAAAAAATGTAAAATAATTTTATTAAATAATTTTATTTAATAAAAAGTGATAATTAAATATAAATTTAATTATTTTTGTGTCGGTACGCGTTGCGTGCGGTGTTCAAAACTTTGCGAGGCTATTTTAGTCATTTTCTGCTTAGTTTCATGTCTCGGGTAAAATAGAACAGTTGTCTGGAATGTCGTTTTATGTTAAACGCTAATATACTCCATAATTAATAACTCATTTTGGTGGGTCATTTTTGATAAGTCAACTTAGGAATAACATATATCTTCTCGTTTTCAAGTCAAATAAGTTTGAAAAATAAATTTGAAAATGAGAGATAATAATAGTAATTATGATTTATTATTTAAATACGTTTCAAATTTTTTTTACCGGCTACACGGTAATCGTTTTTATGTGACCGTAAAATGTCAAAAAGTCAAAAAGTCAAGTCGGAACCAAAAAGTCAAAGGGTAAAATAGTAATTGAATGTTCTAAAAATTGCCAGGTGTGACAATCACCATCAAACTATCAAGGTGTCAAGAACCAAGAAGTAATTTGTCTTTAAGATGTTTTTAAAAAGGGTCTCGAGTAGGTTTGTTTGTTCATGTGATTTGTTTGACCAAAAATAAAGAAGGAATAAGACACTCTTGTCTTTGTTCATTCTTTAAGGTTTTGAAAAGAAATAGAAGTTATGCTTCTTGAAAATCTATGATGAGTTTGTGCTCAACTAAAAAAACTATAAAGATTGGAAATAAAAGTTGAACAAATCTGAGATCAATATTCGATTTGTTAATCTGATTCGAGACATGAGGATATCGATGGGACATGATTAGTTTGGATTTGTTGTTGATGGCTGTGTTGGTTTGTTGTTGATGTTGTAACTTCCTCTTCGTCCCTTTTTTCTTTTGGTATTGAATTTTTTGAGTTGACCCGATCAAACTTGGTAAATACCGAGTTGACCCGGTCTGGGTCATGATACCCTTAAACTGCAGCCATGAAAACCACTTGATAAACCGTGGGCTGTCATTTTATAAACCGCGGATGGTTGTTAAACCGCGGGATGGACCTGTAAATCGCGAACATAAACCACGAATGAAATCCTGTAAACCGCGGGATCCAATGATAAACCGCGGTGATAAACTTATGGAAACCGCGAAATAACACACTATAAACCGCTGCCACTTCTACATAAACTGCGGGCACTTCACCTTAAATCGCGATCATTTGGTTGTAAACCACAGTATTAAAGATGGTTAAACCGTCTGTACTATTTTTTTGTCTTTTTCCCTAGTAAAACGCGGTCTTGAAGAAACCTAAATAAGCCTAGAATAAGCTTCGTGAAATAAGTTGTGTTTAACACTGAATAAGTTTCTTGCTTTTTTCGTCCTAGTGCTTATCCCATTTTTAAACAGAGAATAAGCCCATATAAGCCCCAAAAACAAGACAGAAAAAGGCAATTTATGATGTTGCGTGAGAATTTTTTTTAGAGCTTTTTGTAGTGAAACTGAGCAAAAACTTCAAAGAACTCAAACATAAGCCGAGACATAAAGAGACCAGATAAGGTTTTGATAAGCTGTTTATCACAAAAATAAACCAAGAAATACCTTAAAAAACCGTCACTGAAGAGCTTAACATAAGCTTGAAATAAGCTGAACCAACCCAATAAGCCATAAAAACCTTTAGATATTCAATAAAGATGACAAAACACTAGGAAATATTTAGGCTTTATATAAAAAACACAACACAAATGCAAGCTGTGGGGTTTTAAGCACAATAAACCCACGAAATAAGCTGAAATAAGCCATAAGCACACGAAACAACACACAATACAAAACACCCGGTTTGCTCTTAATACCAATTATTAAGCTTATAAAAACACCTTTCAGGAGGTCAGGGATGATCAAAGAACATGAAATAAGACATATTGATTTAGTGAGATAAAGTAGAGACATGATGGAAGAACTTTGAGTAATATTAGATTGATAAAAACAAATGAACATCCACATCCCTCATGGAGAGTCATGAGGGGTTTATATAGGCATAATACATGCTATTTATCCCACTTATACATTATTAGTCCCTACGTATAGCAGACGATCTATAGCTAGTCAAATTCGCGTGTAAGGCGCCATCTTTACAAAATAATAAGGCTAACAAATAGTTTCAATTAGGACGGACCATGGTAGGGAATTTGATAATGAAGTGCAATTTGAAGAGTTTTTTAATGCCAATGGAATTACACATAACTTCTCAGCTCTACACACTCCACAATCAAATGGTGTTGTTGAAAGGAGAATATAGGACTCTGCAAGAAGTGAGTAGAACAATGTTAAACGAACAATCGTTACCGCAAATTTTTTTTATGTAACGCCGTAGATACGTCAACCTACATTCTTAACCAAACCTTTATTAAATCCATATTAGGAAAAACACCATATGAACTCTTGAGAGGTAGGAAACCTACTCTATATTACTTCAAAGTGTTTGGAAGAAAATGCTTCATACTAAACACAAAAGACTACCTCACCAAGTTTGACCCAAAGTCCTACGAAGGTGTTTTCCTAGGTTACTCCCAATATAGTAAAGCTTACATCATCCTAAGCAAACACACCATGTAAATAGAAGAATCACTCAATGTGACTTTCGATGAAACTCCTCCCTATCTGAAACTTCACCGTTGGTGGATGATCATTCAGATGAGGAAGAAGTAATTAAGATTACCGAAAAGAAAAACTTATAAAATAACATTGAGGATAAAACTCTAGAAATTGATAAAATTGTAAATATTAAGGAACCTAAGAATCATCCAGACAACGTTATAGAAAACCTTAACCAAAGAACTCTTAGATCACAATCCCAAAATCAATGTAATTTCTTTTGTTTTATATCAACTATATAGAACCTAAGAATATATGTGATACCTTGAAAGACTAGAGTTGGATAATTGCAATGCAAGAAGAATTGAATCAGTTCATTGCAAATGATGTTTAAGAGTTAGGACCACAACCTAAATGTACGACAATTATAGGAACTAAGTGGGTGTTTAGAAACAAGCTTGACGAAAACGACATCGTATCTCAAAATAAGGCTAGGTTAGTAGCATAAAGTTATAATCAATAAAAGGAATTGATTTTAACGAGACTTATGCTACTGTAGCTAGATTAGAGTCCATTAGGATTTTATTAGCTTATGCTTGTGCCTTAGATTTTAAACTATTCGAATTGGACCTAAAAAATGCATTCCTAAATGGTTTTATCAATGAGGAGGTATACGTGGCACAACCTCTGAGATTCATTGATTTCAAAAAAATCTAATCATGTTTACAAACTTAAGAAAGCTTTGTATGGTTTTAAACAAGCTCCTAAAGCTTGGTACGATAGATTAAAAGCTTTTCCTATTAAACATGAATAAAACATGGGAATGGTAGATAACACACTGTTTACAAAGAAAAAATGTTCAAATCTCATCATTGTTCAAATATATGTCGATGACATTATATTTGGTTTTACTTGTTAAGAGTTGTGTGATGACTTCACCAAAATCATGCACGATGAGTTTTAAATGAGCATGATGAGTGAACTAAACTTCTTCTATGGATTACAATTAAAACAATTAGAAGACGACATTTTCTTTAATCAATTTAAGTATATTAAATAAATGCTTAAGAAAATTGGCTTAGAAGATTCTAAACAAATGAAAACACCCTTGTCCTCGGATACAAAACTCATGAAAGATTATGAAAGTGAGTCCATGGATAGTACTAAGTACAACGTCATGATAGGTATTTATTGTACCTAACGACAAGTAGGCCCGATATCATGTTTAGTGTCTGCCTATGTGCACACTTCTAAGAGGATCCCAAAACCTCTCATCTTGAAGCGGTTAAGTGTATCTTCCGATAAATTAAAGTCACTACGCACTTAGGATTATGGTATCCTAAGGGGACTGGTATAGAGAATGTAGTATATGCCGAATCTGATCATGCGGGCGATTATGTGGATTGAAAAAGCACTAGCGGTATTTTTACGTTCGTAGGATGTTGTCTAACATCATGGTTCTCAAAGAAACAAACCGATCTTGCTATCTCCACGACCGAAGCCGAATACTTAAGCGCCGAAAAGGCATGTCAACAAGCACTATGGATGAAACAAGCTCTTATCGACTACGACATTTGACTTGATGACTCCGATTATGTGTGACAACAAAGGCGTGATTAACTTTAGCAAAAACCCTGTGCAACACTCGTGGACGAAACACATCGAAATACGTCATCATTTCCTTCGGGAAAATGTCCAAAAATGAAACATCTCCATCAAAAAACTTTCGTCTGATGATAATATCGCCGACATTCTTACCAAACCCCTCAAGCGAGAAACGTTCAATTATCTTCGTCTAGGTCTAGGAATGATGCAACACATCCCATAAAACTTTCTCTTCTCTTCTACTAGTCTCGATTATAGTCTATTTTCTATTCTATGCATCGTGACAACTTAATTATTTCATCCATAGTATTTTAAGTATTTTTAATTATCGAAATGCAAATTGAAATGTCAACCCTTTTGAAAAATTTGTCAAAAATCAAGCCCAAAAACCTTCCACTAGGATTGTCCCTTAAATACGGACGGCCCTAGATTTAATATGGACAGTCCCATATATATCCGGGACCGTCATTAGCAGACATATTAAACTCGTGCTTTCTTTTCAAAATCAAAAACCAAACACCCCCATTTCCTCTATGCTTGCGATTGGCGAACCAATAATTCCTCAAAATCAAAAATCAACCATTAAAACTCCAATTCAAGACAAAATCATTAAGAAATATCATCTATAACATCTTACACAACAACAATTGTAAGTAATTTTATCAATTTGTTTCTTAATCTGCGTCTAGGGTTCTATTGAGCACAAAATCAAAAATTAGAGCTTTTTAATTCTTCGTATGTTTTTATATAATTAAGATTAGGACTATACAATGTATAACTATTATGCTTTCTATATATGTAGGATTTGCATTATTGAATGTGTTTGAAAATTTTTAACATGCATAAAACCCCAATTCACTTTTGAAAAATTTCTCACATCTAGGCGCACAAAAATGTTTTTCTTGCATTCTTAATACATTCTAAAAACGTTCTTACACTCAGGCACGACGAGCTTACGATTGTTGAACAAAATATATAACTAATATATTTTTGACTCGTTCGGTTGAGCAAAATTAAATTAGGGAGTGTTTGACTTGTCTCATAAGTTTGTTCAGAGTCGAGATAGTCGCATCTCCACATTTGTTGCATATAGACACACACTAGACATCAATTTTTGATGGTTTGCTTTTATTTTATGTATACATCATTTTCTTATTGATAGGTGAAATTATGTCACAAGCCAAACTTGAATTAACCAAAATCTATATTTCATAAATCTCAAACGAAAAATATATCCATAGTCTTATAAAACCCATTATTCGAAATTTAGAGTCTAGGACAATCCATGAAGGTCGTGTAGTCCATTCGAAATACATTAGACATGATTGCATCAAAAAAATGTTTCAATCAATCCAACTTCAATGTCTATATAATGTTGATGAAGAAATATGTCCTAGATTCTTGGTGGGACTATATTCTTCGGCCGAACTCATAAGAAATAATGACCAAACACTTTTTTGGCACTAAATAAACCATCCAATATCTCTCTTGAATACCTCGCTCACATCCTTCAAACCCCGTTAAAAGGTCATTATGCCTACTCGAAAGAGTGTTCTCTTGAGTCTTTAGGTGCTAATCAAGAAATAGATGTTCCTTACCAAACTAACACTCCAACACCAAATGAAATCAAATACTACATCACAATTAATAGACTCAAAGCCAAAAATCCCAACAAAATTCACAAACATGAACTTCGTCAAAACATGAGATCTTGGGAAGAAATCATCTGACAAAATGCCTTAGGTGTCGGAGAAAACTCAAATTTTCTTTTTGCTTCATCGTGTCACATGATATATTGTATCATGACAAGAAAACCCTATAATTTCACTTATTTCTTAGCTAAACGAATTACAAATGTTAAATATCAACCTAACTAACCAATGCCTTGTGGCATGTTGCTAACTCGTCTTTATGATCACATCATATTAATGCAACCGCAACTCTAAAAATCAAAATACTTATCTGATCCTCATACCATGGCACCTATGGAGCACTCCGATGAGCTTTCCAACAATGCTTTGGCATCAACAAATGAAGATAAGAATGACACTTAAATGATTACCAATGTCATTTAGGAAGAACTTTTAGAATTATTTATTTAAAGTATCTATTGACACTATCTATGTCTAGCATACTTTATTTCACACAACTTGTTAAGTTGTTGGTTGCTATGTGACGTACATGCTAGCTCAATTTCATTAATATCTTATCACTATATGATGACATGCATGCTTTTACTTGTTCACATATGCCTTTATTTGATAACATGTTAGGACTAGATTAACTAGTCTACTTGTTTGGTGTTTAGCTAGCTTTATTGATTCTTGAGACATAGGAGTTGCTACAAACAACCATCTTTATTATCCCCTTTTTTGGACAAATTTGAAAGACAGGAAAAACTAGGAAATTTTCATCATTCCTAGTAGACGGCCCCCTGAAATATGTGACGTCCCCGAAGATGCAGCTTAACCTAACGGCTAAGTCCCACTAGCCTAGGATAATGTGTTTGGGTTTCCCGATGAATGATTACATCAACGCCACACGTTGATAAAGATTTAGATTTAACATTGTAATGGTTTGGTGGTTGGTTAAATAAATAAATTTAGAATATTCCCAAAGCGTGTAATATATATTCGTTATATATTACATATGAAAGATAACCCTTTTATAATTCTTACCGTGAATTATATCATAAAAACGATCAACTCGAAGATTTATGAAAAGTATATAATAATTTGCAAGTATTATACAAAATGTGTGAATAAATAATTAAACCCAATTATTTCGACAACAATTCAATTGGTAACAGACTTTGAATAAAAGCAGACAAATGTCTTAATGTTATAAATTAAACAACCGATGTTTGTAACCGTTCATAACCATTATAAAATATAAATTAATATTTTATAAATTATGTTTCGTTTCTTTGACAAGTCGTATCTAAAACAATCGTCTTAATGTGAAAATATAGCTTTCGTCCGTTGTCAGGTTATTGTATAGTTATAATTTAATATATTTTAAAATATAACTTTAGGCCCTTTTTATTGGTTTATAACATAATATAACTTTTTGTAAAACATTACTAAATATAAAAGTTATGTACACTTTGCCAAAACCCCAAAACATTTTTAGGTCGCTCAAAACCCCAAAACAAATTCGGATCAGCAAGCACTTTTTGCAAAAAACGCAACCAAAATCCACCCAAACTTCACTATAGTGCCTAATCTAGCCTAATCTCCATTCACAACTAATCCACAACAAAACCACACCTAAATCTAACCAAATCCCTTCATTTCTATTGTTACAACACTCATTCAACTCTCATCTCACCAAAAACATAATATTTAACGAGTGAAACAAAGTAGTATCATTATTTATGAAGTCTTGTTTTATTATAATCTTTCAAAATTTAAAACACAACATATGGATGTATGGATCTTGAACATGTAAGAAAGAACATAAGTAGATCTCAAGAAAAGATTCAAAATACTTACAAAAATGAAGAACAAGAAGCAATAACACAAGATCTATACCCAAAATCACTAGATCTTGAAAAACCCTAAATAATAATCAAACCCTAATTTGTAGATCTTGAAGAAAACCCTTAAATCAAAGAACCAATACTTGCAAACCCCTTAGGTAACCTTAGAAATGAACTTGGAATGAATGAATCTTGATAGAAATCAAAAGTATGGATTATATATGTATGTATGTATGTATGTATGTGTGTGCCGTGAGAAAGAGGAGAGAAAAAGAGAGAGATAAGTGATTTTTGAGGCTATGAAATGAGAATGAAACCCTAAGTTAGAAGTATGTAT
>BQNB010172012.1:1183-13506 GCA_026074375.1 Tanacetum coccineum
ATCTTTGAAGCTTTAACAATCAATCAAACCTTGAAGGATTGGTATCTAATTTCATGGCATCTCACCACGCTAGATTGTCCAAGTTTGAATCCGATTTCAAACAACAACAAAGTGAGATGACCAACAAAATTGACATTGTGCTGAAGGCCATCACCGATCGAATAACAAGCACACTACCTAGCGATACGGTTAAGATCCCGAAACTGAGTACTTATCTAGTTTTGTTTGCTCGTTCTTACCCAACTGAAGACCCGCAATGCTCAACTCAAACCCACGGTTCGATCAACGTCATCACATTCCATACCGAGCAACAAAGCACCTCTTATGAAGACGGATAAAAAGAGAATAAGGAAGAAGAGGACAACCCGCAAAATATCCACATCAACCCTCCTACACCACCCGATCTATCCGTTACATTCATCACTGAAAAAGTCCTCAAATTTAATTCATTCTTCGAATCACTCGGATTAGTTCCCCCATCATCCAACACTGAACTCATTTGCACCAAAGAGGAAGATGGCAATGTGATGTTAATTGAGATTGTCCCAAAGGATGACAATTCCCGCAAGGAGGAACCCAAAGCAGGAGAGCAAGAAGTGGAGTATTTTGACATATTCCCGACTAGGATTGAACTCGCATATCACAAGTACCTCATGTGTGGCCTAATCTCTTCAATATTTCTATGAAACCCCATCATTATGGAAGGATGCCCTTCGAACCTCAAGATACCATGCAACATTAGGCATGTGCATGTAGAAAAAGCCTACATTGACCTTAACTCCCCTCTAAATATCATGACCCGAATGATGTATAATTGGATCATGAGGAGAAAACTCGACCCTAGGGAAAATACAAATGAAGGAGTTAGCAATTTCACAGGAAGGATTAAAGGAATGCATGTTTTCATAGGAAACTTTACCTATGTTGCAGACTTTATGATTGTCGAGGATATTAGTTCCATCATAGACCCTAGATTGTCGCAAGTAGTGTTAAGGAGGCCTTTTGTTGAAATATCCAACATGACTCACGACCCACCCGAAGGAGTAGTTAGGTTCACCAACAGAAATGATGAAGTTGCCTATAAGATGCCCCATAAGATAGAACAATACAACTCATTGTTGAACCTTGAGAAAGAGTACACAAATCAATCTACCTTAGGAACGAGGAGGACAAGAGAAGAGGAGTAGAGTACGTAATGAGCAAGATATTAGGATTCTACAAAGAATGCCTGGAGCTTTGACCCAAATACCTAACTAGAGTGGACGATGAAGGAGAAGTCACGTAAGAACGTGAGACTTTGAGTCTAGCTACAAGACTCGTAAAATAAAGAAAAGCGCTTCTTGGGAGGCAACCCAATATTTATTTTTCCCACACATTAGGATTGTCTTGTGTTTTTTTTCTTTTCGTTTTATTCTATCATGTTTGAACTTTATCTTGTAATCATGCTTTGATTTGTTTCAACCTCATCTTAATTTCAATCAAAGGTATTTTGCAAATAATAAGTGTAGGGGAATTTATCCGGTTTTTGAACCAAATTCAAGCATGTTAAATAATTTGTTTAGATTAATTCGCGTCAGTTTCAAGTCATATGAGTAAATTGTCAAATCTCAGGTTTTATACAGCTATTTGTACAAGAATTAACTTATGGAATCAAGTGCAGGAAATTTTTCATCAAAAACAAAAATTTTGGTTTCACAAAACATGGAGACGGCATCACAATTTACACGCGACGCCATCACCACGACACCTGTGACGGGGTCAGGGTAATCCTGATGGCGTCAAACGCCCATGTCCAGAAAACTTAAAGTTTTTAATTATTTTTGAAAATGTAACTTGTGCAACATTTAAAATATGTACTCTTCTGTTATAAACCTGCAAAACCAATGAGTTTGATAATTCTCTCATCCTATCTTTACTGCTTTATCGAGTCGAACCTTAAATTCATATTGTATATTTGTAAATCGCACATATTACGCTTGGTGTAGTTATCTTTGTCTTTGATTACAGGTTATATTTGATGAGAAGAAGCTTGAAAGTTCTTAAGAAGTTTCATTGGACAATTCTTGGATGACGATTTAACCAGTTATTGCATGTTTCTTCTCTATTATTGAGCAAACCAGGGGAGTACTAGTTTCTTTTACTTGTTTTCTTTTTCCCTTTAATTCTGAATGGGTTAGTGATAAATAACATATATGGACGAGAGTATCTTTTTCACTCCGTCAAATACGGTTGTAATAACCACGGTTCCCCGTTAATCAGTATAAATACTACCTGTGATCAGGTAGAATTCAAGAGAATCTCCTTGACAGGGTTTCGCAGCTGCACTAGCTGTTCTCACTACCGGAGCATCTCAAAGCAGACAACACGGTAAGAGTGAATCAGTAAGTTACTATCTTCCCGATTGAGTCGTCAATTCGTGTTCAGCTTTCCTATGTCCAGATACCCTTGTGAGGCTTCCCATGGACATAAGATTGAAAAGTGATTTAGGAAAATCAGTCGGCATGTTAAGATGCAAATGGTTTTTATAACACACCAATAGTTTTATCTTTTTCAAAATTCATTCGTCAATTCATAAGCTGGACTGATGACATCAAATATTTGATACTTTTTAGTGTCAATTTTCTCCTAAAAATACTTGCAATTGTCTTATAAATACTTGAATTCGATATTTTACTGTTATTTCGTTATTTTAGGGTTAAACATTCAAGTTTATGACAAGAAAACACCGAGAAAAGGACGTAAAAATGAAGAAAACACGGATTCTTACGAGACTTTACAGCGTAACCCCTATGATAGTGTTAAGTCGTAACCTATTCAAGGCAAGACACGTCATCTAGTAAGATTACGACGTAACCACACGTAAGGTTTATGTCGTAACATTATTATTTTGGAAGGATGAGTTTTCTGAGTCAGCATTGTGGCGTAACATGGACAATTGATTATGCCGTAACATCCTTTAAGCCTACAAGATGGAAAGTGTACGTCAGCATTTTACGGCGTAAACCCCTAAAAGGTTTACACTTGTAAATATATCAAAATCATAAATTGTGGCATCATTCAGGACAATTCGATAATCAAACCATTCCACCACAGATCTAAGGGGTGATCAAGGCCTCTATAGCTCGAAGAATTCCACCAGAAGTCCAAGGGAGATCGCACTTTAACTTACTTTTGTATTTAATCATTCATTAACAACTTCTGTAAGAATTAGGAGTTTTCCGTCCATGATTATCTTTATTAATTCTTGCTTTGTTGCTGCCATGAGTGGCTAAGAACTTCAAGTGCTGGCCTAGTCATGAATCCACTATCATTATAATTCTTGTTTCTTGTTAAATCATAGTTTCATTGGATATCCTTTTGACTATCATGTAACCCTGGGTTTTGGTAGTATGGCGGGTGGTTTAGATCATGTTAATCCTATTATTAGATTACCACTTGAACATGAGATTAGTAGGTACTAGGGTTGGATGATTATTCTAACCCTAATGTAGGAACTAACCCTGTTACCACCTCTATCACTTAATATACTTAAAAATCACAGGAACTCTTTCAGAGAGGGTTAATAAGCTGTATAGGTTATTAGACTAGTTCTTGAGATAATTAGAATTAATAAATATGACCTGGTTTCCCTACCTTCATAACTTTTGAGGGATTCAGTATCACAGGAATTATAGGGCAGACTAAAGATATCTATTCAGGTCTGTCGACTTCAGAAACCACCAATGAGACCATGATGTAACATTGCACAGGAAAACATAGTTATAACAATAGTAATGTAATGGCTAGGCTAGCATGCTTCTCTCCCTGATCACTTCTATCTCTTTCAATTTCCGCATATTTACTTTCTTGTTATTTTCATAAATCAACTTCAAATTATTTTCAAAACGTGATACTTTCAAATTAAAAATAATTAACACTTAGCTCTTGGGACGACCTCAGATTTACCATCTCTACACTACCCGCAACCGGGTTCTCTGCCCGTTAGTGCATTTGTAAAGCTAAAGCGAGTTTTATAAATTTAAAACTTGAATAAAATATATTTTAAAATAAAATACGCATTAAGTTTTTGGCACCGTTGTCGGGGAGCTAAAAGATTAGTATTAATTTGATTTCTTGTAATTATTTCTGTTTCTCTCTCTAACTTCTAAATTCTGCAGGAAATATGGCGGGAGTAGACATCAATACTCTCACCATGGAATAATACTTAGCATTGTCACGAGAAAACCAGAAATCAGAGGCAATGTTAACTTTGAGATCAAGAGTCAATTCATGCGAGAATTGAGGGAGGACACCTTCTCTGGAAATAAAAATGAGGATGCCCATGATCATGTTGATCGAGTCCTCAACATTGTAAGTTTGTTCAATATTCCTGGAGTATCACAAGACGCAGTACTACTACGTGTGTTCCCGTTCACTCTTACTGGATCCGCTAAAAGATGGGTGGATAGACTCACTCCAGGAGCTGTCAACACTTGGGACCTCCTTAAAAAAGCCTTTATCCAAAGGTATTGTCCACCATCCAAGACCGCTAAACGACTTGAAGATATCCACAACTTCAAGCAAGAAAGCGATGAATCGTTATACCAAGCTTGGGAACAGTATAATGATTTGCTATATAATTTCCTAACCCACGACATAAACAACCATCAAAAGTTAAACATTTTTATAAAGGATTGAACACTATGAACAAGGACCAATTCCTGTGATGACACCAACTCAAGCTCTGACAACAATATAAACTACAGCTGACCACTCTCAAAAGTGGCACGAGGGGACATCAAGCAGGAACATTAGCAGCAATAGTGATGCTGATGGACTTGCTGCAGTCATAAGTAAACTAGATAACTTAGGACGCGATATGAAGAAACCAAAGAAATGTTATGCAAGCCATGTAGATGTTAAAATCTGTGAAAGGACCTCACCTTGACAAAGAATGTCCTCTCAACGAGGAAGTCAAACAGGTAGATGAGGTCAAGTATGGTGAATTTGGGCGCCCAGCCCCTTTCAACGGAAGTAGTGGAGCCAAGTTTCGTGTAGGTCCAACAATATACTACAGGCGTACAGATAATCAAACATCCTCTAGAGAAAAGAAACCAAACTTGGTCAAAATGATTAATAATTATATGGATAGAAAGCTACAAGAGAAAGCCAGGGCAGGATAAATGGCTGAATCACTTTTCAAAACATTGAGAATAGCCTAATTGATCACGACAAAATCAACCAAAAACTCGAATCTTAGGTAAAAACCTTAGCTGCTAAAGTAGAAACAAAGGTAACACAACTCGAAGAATGTAAAACAATCCTTGCTGATGACAGGACGCCTTTGTACACACCCTTCTATTACTCTCCCAAAGAAATCGAGTATTTTTCTTCTAATTTAGGATTTTCGGACGACGAAAAATCTAAAACCACTGAAGTTAAAACTTCGAAGGCTATTCCTGAATGGAAATAAAACCTACCCGAACAATCGGTAAACCACTATGTCGAACCTTATGTACCATCAATTCCTTTTCCTAATCGATTAAAACAACATGCTGAGGAAGCCTTAGTTCATAAGACCATGGAGAGTTTAAAGAAAATTAGGATAAATCAGCCCTTCCTCAAGGAAATCAGGCAAACGGATAATTATCTTAGATACATGAAAGACCTGGTAGCCAATAAGCAATTAACCGAGGATGATGGTGAAGTTAGGATGAATCCTAGATCCTCAGCTCTTCTCTAAAATCTGCTACCTCCAAAAGAGAATGATCCAGAAAGTTTTATTCTTCCTTGCTCTATAGGAAGGTTAGATTTTAACAATGCTTTGGCTGACCTAGGAGCTAGCATTAACATTATGCCTTTTTCCATGTTCAAATGCTTAGGAATAAGGAAACTTAAACCAATCAATATGGTTATAGAAATGGCGGATGACACTAAATGCATCCCAAAAAGGATTGTCAAAAATCTGCTCATAAATATTGATAAATTTATTCTCCCAATTGATTTCGTCATACTAGACATGATAGAGGACTTTAAGATGCGCGTCATTTTAGGAAGACCTCTTCTAGCCACTGCCCATGCTAAAGTAGACATATTTCAAAAAACCATTTCTTTAGAGGTTGGAAATGAAAAGGTTATTTTTAAAATGAGAATTAATCTTTCCAATAACATAAACGAATATGTTCGAATGGTTAAAACCAAGATGAACGCAGAAGATGATGAATTAATAAAAATCGAATCCGATTTATTCACATATAATATTAACTCAGGCAAAATTAACCATCTCTTATCTATTGACCCTAATGTGTTCACTTATGATATAGAGGTTCAAGAATCGTATGAGGAAATTGTTTACAAGTGTAGCTTGATCGCCCAAGAAACAAATGGAGAACTTAGGTCAAACTTAACCTCTACTAAGAAAAAATTACATTGGTGTCCATTTCTCGCATGAAGGAAGGAGTACAAGAAATATGGGCATCATGCAACCCCTTTGAGGAAAAATGTGACGGGGGTAGCTTGTGTCATAATGAAATAAAATGTTACCGGGAAAGTAAAAACGACGGCAAATGAATATAGGTTGAATGGGAGAATTTAAGTTTGAACGATTGGTTACGATTTAGGTTTGGAGAGGTTAGTGAGACAGCTAGGGACAAAATTCTTCAAGATCATTGGAGGAAAAGATTCGAGAATGAATATGATGACAGTGAAGAATTTAAAGATCCTGATGGATGCAGGGAGAGTAAGGAAAACAAAATCCTAGGAACAATATTAAACAAATTACAAGATGAATGGTTCAAGGGAACAGATGAAGAGGACGACGATTTAGAATGAATAATTGATTACCTTGAACCAACATTATATGATGGATTTGTTTATTCAGACGACGAAGAATATAAGGAATGGAAGTGCAGATTACTAGGAATGCCCTACATCAAACCACCCTCAATTTTAATTAAAAAAGTCAATGTTACTAGATATAGCATTGGTCCAAGAGAAGTTTATACAAAAATAAAAATTTCGAGGGTGGAGGAATTATCTAGGACTAGGGGAAATATTGCTACAATAAGAGTTGGAATTATGAATGAAATCACTAGGAATAACGATAATGAAGAATCATACGACGAAACGTAGAGTGGGCATGAGTCTAACTTAAAGACTCGTTAATAAACAAAAGTGCTTATCAGGAGACAACTCGTCTTTTTATCAATTTAATTTTCTGCATATTAGTTTCTTTGCATGTTTTACTTTGTTTTGCAGGTTCCAACAGTTAGGAGGCAACTTTCGAGACCGACTCGACTCATAATTGTGTGGTAGCTTTACTGATTTAGCATCAGTTACGGCGTAACATACATGGTTACGCCATAACCGATTCAATTACAACGTAAATCTTATTATGGTTACGCCATAAACGTATAAACAAAAATCTTAAAAAATATATACCACATGATTACGGCGTAACGTAACCTCTTTCGAAAAAACCTTAAAATTAAGTTTTAAGCATTGCTAGACCTTGTATATTTAAATGAACTTTGTGGGTATGTTCCCTGGAAACCCTCACGAGACTTCACTCGTCCACTTGGTCACTAATGGTTTAAAAGGTTGTTTGCATATGCTAAATGCAATCGTGATTCCTACGAAAGTGAGTTAGGTTTGTATAACTTGTATATTTATCTTTGAGTGATTTTATGCTTTTAGTTTGTTTTAGTGATCACAGGGGAAAATGAGCTTTGCTCACGACGGAGATTTTCTTGATTTCTCCTCCGGCTTATTACATTTCATATGTTCAAAAGCAATGCTCAAGGGAGTTTCTTGTTCTTATTCTACTCTTCCTTCTTTACTTCATTTCTTAATGTACCAATTAGGGAATATTATAGACAAAACAAGTGGGGGGGGGTGGGAGTAGAATTATCACTTGACCTATTCTTGCCTTTGATTTTCTAGTTTTCTTTGAAAAATGATGACCGATTTTAAAATTTTTGACATGTTTTTCTTACTAAACTAGAATTAATCTTTGCCGAATGCACATTACCCTTTATTATTACTTGGTGAGGTTTAAGCCTAATGTTCCATTTTCATCTCATTATACAAAAATCCACCAAAATATTGAGTGTGCCGGTAGTATTGTAGACTTTAGAACTTGGCTTGTACATCATTTCGAGACCTAATTGATTAGCAGGAATAGATGGTTCGAGAAGGAAACATTTAGGAATTCACCCAAATAAGCCTATATGTGTGTGTTTATCGACTTGTTACACTGACTTGTCGACCTCCCGTGTTAAAAACCCTTTTGTTGCACTCATCATTAGTGCAAGATACCCCTAGATCACCCTTGTTTAGCCAATCTATGTTTTCACCCATTGTTATATGTTTTGTTACACCATTTCGCCTTAGCCAACCCTATAGTCTATATTTATCTTTGTGTTGAAATTTCTGGCTACCTAAGTCCATGGTTCAGGAAAATGGTTCAAAGATTTTTTTTTTAAGTTTTTGCATTTCGTTGATGACAATTATTCTTGTTGATCATAGAAGACCCAGGTATTGTCTTTGCGATAGGTTTATTCAAGTGGGGGGATATGTTATTTATGTCCAGGAGTATAATAAAAATAAAAAAGAAAAAGGTGGTGCAACTATAAACCACCTATTGTGATAACTCCTGAGGTTGGTTAGTGTTTTAAAACAACTTAAGGTATAAGGGTGGTGCCAACTATAAGACACCTAGTGAATTGAGGATGGTGCAACTAGAAGCCAACCGGATGTTATAAAGATTGCGTTAGCACGCTCCGCAAAGATCTCATTATGTAGCGAACCCACTGTGATAGATATGATCAAGTTTCCGGCACTGAAGAATTGGACTATAGATGGACAGTAAGCCAATTATGGATACTAGATTTATATGACTATTTATTTGTGTTTTTTTTTTATCTTAACACCAATTAAATGTGTATCCCATATCTATCCTAACCCTTATATCACCCAATAAACCTGTGTTATGTTACCCATGTTGCCTTTAAGAATTGTTTAGACCCTAACTCTAACTGGTGGAGATTTATGTACTCTCCAAGCTTATGATGGAAGACATACTATGACTGTGCAGATGAGCGATGTAACATCCCGCGTACTCAGACCATAATATTGTCCGCTTTGCCCGTAGGCTCACGACTTTACTTTGGGTCCTCATGTAAAGACTTCCCGGTAGGTCACCCAAACCAATACTACTTTCATATGAGCACGCTTAACTACCAGTTGCTTAGACCCCACTTACTGTGAGTCAACAAAAACGCGTCTGATGTCATTATAAGGCGTATGTTTGCTTATGAACCTCAGTATCTCTCAAGGCCACAAACCGATGTGGGATTTGCTAGGGTGTCACAATATAACCGGACTAGATTATCTGCGTTGTAGTCAAAATGTTTATTAAAAGTGAACACGATTCAGACAAATATTAGTCTACGGACCTTATACATTCTATTACTTTACAAAGGTGCCTTACATGTCGTCAACTCAGTTTTTTACTTGTCGTGTCATTTTTAATAAATGTTGGTGTACGAAGTCAAAGCTTTTGTAAACTTGAAACTTATGTTTAAAAGCCGATGTCTGGCTAAGACAATTGGAATGGACGTTTGTTTTCTGTAATGCGCTTGGCTTACTCTTTGTTTGTTGGTGCTTGCTTTGCTGAGAAAATCGCTTATTTTAAAATCGTTTGACATATACAGTATCTTATGTTTCTGTTCAGCATTTAATTTGTGATTTATTATAGGCGATGAAGATACTGTAGCGTTTATGCATTTATTACACGTATCTTGGTGAGGCAGCACGACTACGTGTTTGCAGCCATGATGGGTCGGGTACTATTAACATTAAATATTTAATACTTTTTAGTGTCAAATTACCCCCTATATTACCTGCAAATATTTCACTAATAGTCAAAAATGAGATATTTTCTATCGTTTTATAGTTTTCAGATGAAATACAGGAAAATGACAAGAAACAAGGGAAAAAGGACTTAAATTGCAGTTATTCGAGTTGTTACGGCGTAACATCATAAATGGTTATACCGTAACATAAATTAAGCAAGTTCAAAGATCAAGGACAACTTTACGGCGTAACACCATATCTAGTTATGCCGTAACCATGTAGATAGAAGGAAATCTTACCAAAGATAGAGTTACGACGTAACACGCCTTATGGTTACGCCATAACCATGAAGATCCACATATATGGAAAGAAGATCATGAGCTATGGAAACTATTTGAAGATTACGGCATAGCACCATTACTAGTTACGCCGTAACAAGTGCTTAATTATGGAATGCCGTGTATGAAGGTTACGGCGTAACACCTTTATTGGTTATGCCGTAACAGGTTCAAAACCTATAAAAAGAGGCATCATTCAGCTATCCCGACATCGCTTCCTCCATAGCCAGTTGGAGAGGCGACAAAGGCTTCCAACCTTTGAAGAATTCTACCTAGAGTCCAAGGGAGATCACACTTTACTTACTTTTTGTATTTAATCGTTCAAATACGAATAATGTAAGAATTATGAGCTTTCAATCTATGATTACTTCTATTTCTTGTTGTGTTTCCGTTACCATGAGCGGTGGCCTAGTTATGTAGTTACTATTGTTATAATGTTTGTTTCCTGTTAGATTATGGTTTCATTAGATATTCCTTGACTATCGTGTAACCCTGGGTTTTGGTAGTATTGCGGGTGGTTTGGATCTTGTTTGACCCATTATTAGATTACCAAGTCAATAATATGGGATCAATCGGGTACTAGGGAGGATTTTACACTCCGTCCCTAGTGTAGGAACTAACCGGTCTCTGCCCTTGTCACTTAATATACTTAAAAAGCACAAGAACTCTTTTAGAGAGGGTTAATAATCTGTATAGGTTATTAGTTAAGTTTTAGGAATAGTTGGGATTAATTACTGCAACCTGGATAACCTATCTCCTATACGATTTGGACTGATTCGGAATCGCAGGGAGTATAGGATTGACTAAATATACCTATTCAAGTCTATCGATTTTAGAAACCACTAATGAAACCATAGTTTAACATTGCACAGGAAAACGTATTCATAATAGTAGTAATGAAGTAACTAGGCTAGCACGTTTTCTCTCCGGATATCTCCAACTCCTTTAATTTTAGTATTTACTTTTATTGTTATTTCAAATCAAAAATTATTTTTAAACGTGACATTTCAAGTTAAAACTAATTGCAACTTAGCTCTTGGGACGACCTCGGATTTACCATTCTGTACTACCCACAATCGGGTTCCCTGCCCGTTAGTGCGTTGTCAGGTAGATCAAGTTTTATAAATTTAAAACTTGAGTAAAATTATATTTAAAAGAAAATACGCATCAAGTTTTTGGCGCCGCTGCCGGGGAGCTAAAAAAATTAGTAGTAATTTGAATTCTGTAGTTATTTTATTGTATTCTTCAGGAAACATCATGGATGAGATCAACATTGACGATCTTACTATTGAACGATATTTCAAACTTACACAAGAAAACCATGCACCTAGTATAGGTATGAAGGTCGATGATATGACCATTCCAGAATACCTGGAATAAGATGGTTATCAAACACACTCGACCAATGCCGGTGTCTCTACTAGACATATGAACCATTTAAGTCCCCGTCATAAAAGCTCTGATCTGCCATTTAAAGCAAAAACCGATCCTTACTTTCAGGCATCACCACCTCCTATTTACCCCGAAATTACTAAAACCCCAACTAAACACACAAAAGGGAATGAAGTCAGCAAATAACGAGAACAGAGTGATGAGGGTCTAGGTGACTGGTTTGAAGCGAAATTATAAAAATGTTGGAAAATCCAACAAAAAAGGGACAAGAGTTATTTAAATCCTAGGAGGCAAGCCTAGGAAGATGCCCTAAGAAATTGGGACGCTCAGATCAATCAACTTAGAAGACATGAACATGAAGTAAGTGAATTCAAGATGGTTCACATACCGAAGAATGACACGCAACCGAAAGATACCATCCAAATTAAAAGAATATCAAGCCTGCCTGTGAGACCAAACCAAGGAAGTTTTACTATCCCCTGTTTATTTGATATATTTAACATAAATGCCATAGCAGACATAGGAGCCAGTGTCAATATTATGTCTACATCTGTCTTTGAAGAATTAAGCCTGGCTGAACCAAGAAATACCAACATGATAGTAGAAATGACTGATAAAACTAAATGTATTCCCCAGGGGATAATAGAAAACATATTGGTAACGATTGATAAGTTTTCTTTCCCCTCTGACTTTATAATCATGGATACAAAGGAATCAAAAAATAAAACTATCATTTATGGTTGACCTTTTCTAGCAACC
>BQNB010172017.1:0-13505 GCA_026074375.1 Tanacetum coccineum
AATAGTAATTTCTTTTTCTAAAATCTTCTTTTTACTTATTTTACTTAGGAAAAATTTAATTTCAATTATTTTTTATTTTTTTTTATTTTTAGGATTTAATTAACATTAAATAGTTTTTAATTAATAAAAAAATTCAAAAATAATCTAAAAAATATTTTTAATTTTCTTAAAATTTTCTTTTATCCTAATTTAGGTGTAGAAAATTAGTTTGCAATCTTAGGGTTTAATTTTAGTCTACTTGCTTAATTGTCGCGTTTTAATTGTTTCCCGTATTTGTTTGATTGTTGATTTTTTATTTAGTAGTCATAGCTTATCAAATCATCTATTTTATTATTCAAATCATAATCCGGACTTAAACGAGGTTTCAATTTCACTAGTCGTTGGGGAAACGACCCGGGTGATCATATTTGCCCGGTTTAATATACGTATTATATATTATATTATATATATTTTTGAGAGTGAATTTTATCAAGGGTAACTTGGTAATTTTCTTAATTACTCTTCTAAAGTATAATATTTTACATATATTTTACGTGTGTTAAAACTTCCTATCATGTTTTTTTTTACAATGAATTTTAACGGTTACACGAAAAAGACTTAAACCAAATAATCAACTACTTCACGGTAGCTCTTGAAAATTGCTTTTCAAAGTGAGCCGTACTTCGTAGAGACACAAATGGCAAGTGTTAAATCTTTAGTTCGATTTGGGAACCAACAAGTTCACCGGAAATTGAAATGATAACACCTCCGTTGAGAATGTTATATTTTGGTATTTTTACCAATTGGTGATTTTTATTTCTAAATTAAAAAGGAAGAATTTTTTTTATATTTTTTTTTGATTTTTTTATCTTTTACTTATACTAAAAAGAAAAGGAAAATATTTTTACTTTTTATATTTTATAATTTTTTTTTTTGGATTTTTGAATTATAAAACAAGAATGAAACTTTCTAAGTCGAAAGGATCTTCAAACCAAATCAACAAACACAAACGAAGGAATCTTGACACTAATCCCCGGCAGCGGCGCCAAAAACTTGATAGCAGTTTTAACACACGTAAAATATATGTAAAATATTATACTTTAAAAGAGCAATTAAGAAAATTACCAAGTTACCATTGATAAAATTCACTCTCAAAAATATATATAATATAATATAAAATACGTATATTTAACCGGGCAAGTATGATCACCCGGGCCGTTTCCCCAACGACTAGTGAAATTGAAACCACATTTTAGTTCGGATTCTGATTTGAATGAAGCAAAGATGTTTGATAAGCTTTGACTACAAAAATTAAACAAAAACGGGAATCAATTAAAACGCGACTCATAAGCTAATAAACTAAAATTAACTCCTAAAAATGTAAACTAAATTTCTTAACCTAAGATAGGACAAAAGAAAATTTTAGAAAAAGGAATTACTCTTTTTGGCTTTTTAGATTAAAAGATATGATTTTTCTAAAATTTTAACTAATTAAAAACTATAAAAATAATAAAACTATTAAAAATAAAGTCCTAAAAATTTTATAACAATTATACTTAAAATATTTTAAACAATGTATATTTTCTAATATTTTAAATATTTTAAAATATTTAAAATTTATTTTCTAAGATTTAAAATTAATATTTTAATTTAAAATATTCCTTAAAATATTTTAATTTTTTAATAAAATTAATATATACGTGTGGTAATTATAATATTTTTTCTAGTAATATTTTTTTTCATTTGTGTCGTTGTAGTATAGTGGTAAGTATTCCCGCTTGTCACGCGGGTGACCCGGGTTCGATCCCCGGCAACGGCGCCAAAGACATGATAGCAGTTTTAACACACGTAAAATATATGTAAAATATTATACTTTAGAAGAGTATTTAAGAAAATTACCAAGTTACCCTTGATAAAATTCTCTCTCCAAAAATATATATAATATAATATATTATACGTATATTTAATCGGGCAAGTATGATCACCCGGGTCGTTTCCCCAACGACTAGTGAAATTAAAACCTCGTTTAAGCTTGGATTCTGATTTGAATAAAGCAAAGATATTTTTGATAATCTATATCTACTAAATAAAAAGCAACAATTAAAAAGGACAATTAAAAACAATTAAACAATTAAAACAAATACGGAAAACAAATAAAACGCGACTAATAAGCAAATAAACTAAAATCAACTCCTAAAAATGTAAACTAAATTTCTTAACCTAAGATAGGACAAAAGAAAATTTTAGAAAAAGAAATTACTATTTTTGGCTTTTTAGATTAAAACATGTGATTTTTCTAAAATTTAAACTAATTAAAAACTATAAAAATAATAAAACTATTAAAAATAAAGTCCTAAAATTTTTATAAAAATTACACTAAATAAAGAAAATGTGCAGAAACTTTCTAAAAATAAAAGCCCTAATTTTTACTTTTTAATTTAAGACTAATTAAACTAATTAAAACTAAACCCTAATTATTAATTAAAATTAATTAAAAACTAACTTAGGGACTAACTGTGTAAAAGACTTAAGGATTAACTGGGTAACTAGCTAACTAACGGGAAGGACTAACTGAGTAATATTAAAATTACAATTTCTACCCTGAGGCCCAACCCGACTACAAGCAAAGTCCTTACTAAAGCTTAAAAATAAGACGAACTAAAAAGTGCTTTTTAGGGAAAACTTAAAAGAGAAAAGTTGTAGAATAAGCTGGTGGAAGTAACTTTAATAAAAGCAATAGATGCTGAAATCCAAAGATAAGCTCATAAACAGCTTATCAATAAGCTGTTTACAGAAACTAGTGAGTTAAGCTCACTAGTGCTTTTTGACTTACGAGAAGCTCAAATTAAGTTCATTTTGAAAAAGGAAAAGTGATTTAGAAAGCTTAAGATGTGCTTAATCTATTGATGAAAAGAGATTTGAGCTTAACACACTAGAGAACCACTGAAAATGATGATGAAAGTAGCATACTCAGGAAACTAAGAAATAAGCTCAAAACCAAAATAAGCTCAAATGCTCAAAAAGCAAAGACAGCAATTGAGTATTTGTAAACTTAACTAACAACTTATAAGCAACTAATTTAAGCAATAAAACCTACTACTTCAAGCTAGAATCTAAAATTTAAAAGCTAAATTCTATTGCTAACTGTTTTTGGCTTTTATGAATTTTTGTGACTTTGACAGCTAAATTAAGCTAAGTAAATAATCTAGAAAATGTAAATTAAAACTTAATCTATAATAAGCTAAACCTAGACTTAATCCAACTTGCATTTAAGAACCTAAAATCCTACTTTTACTTAACTAAAGACTAATCTAAAAGGGGCAGTACTAACTGTGACAGCAGTACTAACTTTTTGTTAGTACTGGTGCCCTTTGCA
Source organism: Tanacetum coccineum (assembly GCA_026074375.1). Taxonomy (NCBI): domain Eukaryota; kingdom Viridiplantae; phylum Streptophyta; class Magnoliopsida; order Asterales; family Asteraceae; genus Tanacetum; species Tanacetum coccineum. Next base: position 3,356 of record BQNB010172017.1, read on the forward strand.
CAAGTGCAAACCAAGAGTACAGGTTTCCTAAGTGGAATCCTGCACTAAAACACACTCAAATAGAGTATATAAACAAAGTACAAGCAAGATCTAAGCCTTGGAAGGCTTAGATCAAAAATTTCACAAGTGAAATTTTAGGGAAAATGTACCCTGGTGCAGGAACAAAGATAATAAGCCATATCTTTTGAAAATTAGCAATCTAACCTTTAAAAACTTTTAAACTACTGATCTTAAATAAAAACTCAACTTACTAGAACAATTTGCATTTCCTAATTTGACTTTTTGAGGTCAAAATCACTTAAACCAAACACCCCTTTATGGTTTGACAGCATTTGGTTAAGCTATTAATTTGGAAAACTACTGATCAATACTTAACAACTAGATTACTAATAGCTTATAACTAACTTATTTAACATGTTCTAACAACTGATTAAGCATAATTCTAGGATCTACACTAATTTAATATCTTTAGGTTTTATGGATTTTTATGACAGAAATTAGTAACTAATGATCTATATCTATTTAAGTAAAAACAGATGAAGGCATATAACTAATAAGCACTAGTAAAAAGAAATAAAAAGAAATAAGCAACTAATAAGCAAATTCAATAAGCAAATAAGCAGATCTAAGTTTAGAGAGCTATAAAACTATTATTTAAAGCAAAAATAAAAGGAAATAAAGGAGAAACTTACAAACTCCTCTAGCTAAACAAGAGGTTCCCAAATAAGGCAGCTACAAGCCCCCTAGCTTATTAATAAGCTAGGGTATAAGTCCATGGGATCTCTTCCAAGTTAAGATCCCTTTCCAAAAAGCTCATATCCAATTAGATCCATGATAAATGTAAGTTAAACTGATTTAAGGTTTAGGTAAGATTAATACTGAATTTGACTTATTAGAGCAAATAAGAGCTTATAGAGCTTATTTGACTTTAGCTTAACAAGGAAAGGGAATGATATGTAATAAACAAAGGAGCTAAAAGAGATTAAAAAACATCTAAATTCAATAATAAAAAACTGGATTACAACTTTTTAAAAGGAAATTACAAGATTTAAAACAAAATTAAGCTAAAAACTAGTCCTAAAAAGCTACGTGTGTGTGTGAAGAGTGAGGCCCTATTTATAGGCTGCCTTGGATCCTTCTAGCCTCTTGAGTCCCTTTCAACTTCTATCAATCTCTGCCATCCAATCATTTCAATCTTTTAATCAAGCTTTATGGCCGTTGGATCACATTGTGGACACCTGAGGATTGCCAGCATGTCATTCTTTGATGTGACATGTTGTGCTAGGTATCTGTGAGAGGATCTAGTGGTAGAAAACCCAAATCTTTTGTGCTTCTTTGTCCTAGCCACGTGTCCTTTTGATTGAGAGATTAGTGAGAGCCCTTGATAAAGACTGATTTGACCCTGTCATATTGATGTAGACCTTATGAATTGACCATTAGAGCCCTTAATTTGGATTTGCCCCTTGTTTTACCCATGGTTAATGTTGGGGACGATGGGTGAATAGTAAATGGATTCGCTAAGCATTTTTTATAACTGCAAAACGTGTTTTTATTCGTTTGAACTTTGATCTATCGACCTAAGTGGCCCTTTTCATTTGTTTTCTTATTTCTAGGTCAAAGGAGTTTAAACAAATGGTAGTTTAGGTCCTTGTGGTTTATAAAAAAAAGAATGGGCTAGGGTTTTGGGCTTATGAATTGGCTTTTAGATCCGGATAGGGTTTCCTAGGTTTTTAGAGGCCCATTAAGCTTTCCTGGGCCCAATAAGGGAGGAGGACATTTATGACTTTTTGTGAGAGTTGAAGAGGACCAAAAGTAAATATTTGAGGATTAGTCCTTTTTTGTATGACTTATTTGACCCATTTTTGAACTGTCTTTGACTTTTCTGGCTGACTTTGACTAAGGCTTTACTTTTCTGGCTCTGGCTTTTACTCTACGATTCTCACGTGTTCAGTGCTTTGCCGTTTTTGACTGTTTTTCTTTTCCCTTTTGATTTTTGGTATATCCGTACATGCACAACACAAAACACAAATACAAGCAATTTTTGCCATTGTTAGGTCTTTTTGGTTTTAAAATGGGTTATTTTAAGTACAAATGGTTATGTGTATTCTTACACTTATCAAAATTCCCCCAAACAAAAACAATGAGTGTCCTCACGCAATATCCATATTGCCTTATAACCCAAATACCTCGAAAACTCCCCAAACTAAACCTTTGAAAAGTAGCAAAGATTTTTGTTGAGAGAGATAAGAGATCACAAGTTATAAAACACCCGATTTCCCATTTTTAAAGATTTTTCTCTTTTTATGATTTTTTCTAGATAACTAACAACCTAACCTCAACTTATATTGTGGATGCCATAAGTTATTGGTTTTCATTACCTTATTGGTAACTTTTAGGATCATAGAATAAAAAGCACAATTAAGTGTCTAAAAGATAACTTAAACATCCCCGATTTTTCACATTTTTTTCCCATGCAAGCTTAAAATAAGATCACAGTGATCACGACTTAAGATGCTAAAACACTAATAATTCAAACTTGTGAATTCCTCTCCGACATAAATCATATATGTTAGATGTGTGTGACTAATTAATTTAAACCATTAAATCCACATATTTAGATAGTTTGAGAATCCGACCAAGCTTACACATGGGCCTTTTGGCAAATATGTAATCACTTAGTAGAAACACAACTCAAATCAAACAAAAACCTCCTTCAGCAAAGACATCGTTGGTTCACCTTGTCCCATTGAAATGACTTTCTTCTCTAGCAATCCCACCGACATCGGTAAGTGCTAGGCTTTTGAACCACCATTCCGGAGAATACTAATCGCAACGCCATGAACTTCCGATGAAAGAGGCCATTGCTAGACTTTTGCAAACCTTAGTTCAAAAGAATAACCTTTGGTTTTTAGAAATAGAACTTTTTTTTTTTTTTTTTTTTTTTTTTTTTTTTTTTTTTTTTTTTTTTTTTCTTTTTTTTTTTTTTTTTTAATACTATTTATTTTTCTATCTCTGCAACCAAAAAATTTATTATTTCTATATTTACATTATTAGGCTAGGGAAAAATCGGTATCCACTTTTTCCTTTCGAATGACACATCGGCCACGCCTCCGACATAGAGCTCGTGTACTTATCGATTCTTTTTCAATAAATATTTTATCTATTTTATTATATTTAGTTTTTTAATTTTTTGATGAACGTATCTTTCATTTTGAATAGTAATATTATGTTATTATTATCTTTTTAAATTTTTTTTATAAAATTTTTTTTTTATATTATATATGTTTTATATATAATATTTTAAATAATTAAATAAGACAAGTGTGTCATCATTCAACACATTCACCATCAATACATCGTAAACAACATTTCTTAAACCCACCAACCCTAAATAAAAACCTCCATCCATTCTATCGCAGTCACCATCGTGAGCGAAACCGAACAACTTTCATTTTTTACTAATAATATTTTTAATTTTTATTTTAATTTTTGTTTTTTTAGTAGATAAATAAACCACAATATTTTTGCACATAGAAAAATTTTCTTTTAGAAAATTTAAAGTATAACCTTGAACTAAAATACTTATTTATCAATAGATTGTACTACTTCATCGATAAAGCTTATTTCTATTTTCCACTAAATATTGTTGATTTAAACTTTTTTAATGTAAAAATCTTAATTTGTAAAAATAAAAGAGAACACGAATAATTATCATTTTAAGAACACCGGGAAGAAAAATCACAAGTTACTCTTTATAAGCTTTAAGTATTTCCAAATAAACTATTTTTAGCATCCCTAATTCCGTAATTAACACTAATCATCTCATATTCGTTGCAAAAGAAATTCGCAAATACTTAGGACCTATATAAAAATCCAACTCGCATATTGTAAAATCTACTTGGAGATTAGCACCAGTTTTCTATACTAATGATTTTCAAGTCTAGCATGTTTTAAAGTCTAACATGAGACTAGCACAAACTATCAACATTCATTGTTAAGGTAAGAAAGCAAGAACTCTACACACGTTCGTGATCGGTTAAAAATTACTACTTCTTATTCTTACCAACGGAAAACTTACATTTGTGTCTTAACGCTTATATTAATTTTTTTATTATTATTATTATTATTTTATTTTTTTTATTTTGACTAAAAATTTAAAATTTTTGCTATTTTTGTGGGAAAAAACGGGTACTTGAGAACAAAACAATAAGCAAGCAATATCAAATCGATGATTCCCTTCCCCAAACAAAATCCGATAACATTGTCCTCCAATGTTTAAAGTCAGGTCTCTATCTACGAAAATTCTAAGCCGTTTATGAAGTAAAGCCAAAGATAAACGTCAATCGATAATGATGAAAGGATGGTCGATCACCCATCTCCCAAACTAATTTCACACAAAAGAGGAACAGCTCGAGAAGAAACGGGATAAATCAACCGTACACAGGCATCAAAAATTGTTAGGTCGATCTACAAAAATCACAACAAAGCAAGCAACAAACATCAAGAAAATCCGGAAAGAGTACAGGCCTCCTCCTCAACACAACACATTAGATTAAGAAAATAGAAAAGAAAGATAGATAAATACGCCAAACCAATTAGGTGAACTCCCATGAAGCGGCTTGTTTTTGTTCACCGAGTCGCAAGCTCTACTCGATCCCTGAATTAATTTGTCCTTAGGGAGAGCAAATAGAAAACTTTCATTGAACATACCACTGGCTTATGAAACGTGACGATGCCGGGGTCAAAAACAAAATTTTCACTCCTAAAGGAGAAAATCAAAGGTGATTCCTTGGTGTAAGGGAAATATGGAAAAGGGAAAAAACCCAATGATAAATTGTGAAGGAATTGACATCTCAACATGCATTGGTAGAAAGCTTCAATAAGCACTAACATACTTCATAACCAATGGCTCAAAATTCAAACATTCAACTGGTGGTTCTGGCGGAGGAAGACAGAATTGATGGTATCATCCCTTTGAAAACTAAAAGATGTCCCGGAGAAATGTTTCTCTTTTAAATTCTACTCCAATGTAACATAGATTTTTATCATGACAGGCCTGATAAACTCGATACCTGGAATTGAATACCTTTGTCCTCCGTTTCCGTGAGAATTCCAAGGAAACACTAGCGACAACTTCCGCATGAAAGGCGAGTCGGAATCTAACAAAGGAGATGGTAAAATACTTGATTCGAGGAATCAAATGAAACGGTTAAGTCCTTTTTAAAATCCTTTGGTTTGGAAACATGATCATTAAAATCATCGATATCAAAGTGCTTCTTATTGGCAAATGACAGTAGTAATGGTGATTGGAACATCCACATGAAAACTTCATCTTCTTTTTCTTTGAATATCTTTAACATCTTGAGGACGAGAAAGAAGTTTTGTGGTTTTTGATGTAAGTAGAATATGCAGTGGGGAGAGACAAAATTATCTTTTTCCTTATCGCAATTCGAGTCATCATTTTCCACACAAATCGGACCAACGAAAAAAACATCGGCGTCTTCCATGAAACAAACCTTCTCTCCGGTGAGAGTAGGGGAAGTTAAGATTGCTACTTGAAACTTCAAGGGTGGGAGGGAGGTAAGATCAATTCCCGGTGGAATCGAATCTATTTCAAGATAAGCTTCAAATTCACTTTCTTCCGGTGAAGTAAGTGTAAAGGAAGAAGAAGACTTACTCACGGCAAGTCCTATGTTCTCTTCAAAGAGAGGATTCACGTTCTAATTTGAAATTATCATCGAATTCGAAAAGAGTTTTGAGTAAACATGAAAATTTTACTTCATGAAAACCCTTCTAAGAGTCGAATCTTCAATACCCGGAGGTAACGAATCAAGAGGAGCAATTTCATTCGGCGAACCTCTCTAAATAATCACTAGTCTTCACCGGAGAAGAACTAGGAGGTAGAGTAATTGTGAACCGACCCACTCCGGAAAGGAAGGCCGAAACGTCATAAATCCAAGGTGTCAAACAAAGCATAATAAAGGCAAACAGTCATAAAATGGATAACATAGGACAAGGTGGAAAGACCGAATCAAACATCGGCTCCCAATTATGAGATCAACAAGATAACGTTAAAAGAAGTCTAAAGGACGAAACATGTGTCTCCAATATAGTATAGACACATACCAAGTGTCCTGCGATAAAAAGAAGGAAGCTAAATAGACACTTCCTAGCACCACCTCTCAAGCCAATCCCCCTACAAGATACCTGCCTTAAACAAAGAGAAAGAAAAATACGCTTGAGCATAACGCTCATTGAACGGATATAATAACAAATGAAAAAGTAATAAGTCTGAATCCGTGATAATAATAAAAGCAGCGGAAAGATGGGATGAGTGTCCAATAAGGAAACCTGGAGAATACATCATGAAGGAATAGGAACATAGAAATGTAATACATGGTAACGGAATTCAGAGATGTCATGAGATATTCATGGATAGTATAAACATAAATAATAAGAATGCCCACGGAGCTCATATAATCATACATGTCAAATAAAATGTTCGTGAATACATGCATATAATAGAGGAGCTGCCTCAACATGTAATAGAGGTTACCTCTTTATAATAAAATGGGTGGAAGGATCACCTCCAATGTGAAGGGATGTAGAGCACACAACCAACCAATCACACCATGAACGTTCAACATGTAAACTAGGATGCACCCATACGCCCCGAATAATAATGGCCAAAACATGAAATATAATCAGGTAACCATGAAAAAGGACGCCGCGTGAACTACTCTCAACGCTGAAAGAGTCGGTGACACAAGTGCCTCACGAGTCACTGGTCATGGTACCTCCATGACTATTGATAATTCATTTAACTCATTGACATATAGCGTATATATAGCTCGGGCACTAGAATAAGTCCATGAAATCAAACATGTAAAGTCATGGCAAAAGACATAAAAAATAGGAAGCATAAGCAGATCTGGGGATGAATCATGAAATGAAAAGAATGTCCTTACTGGAAAGGACGGAATATCCGTACCTAGGTCCAGCAGTAAGAAAGAGATGGATAAGAAGATGAAAGCTAACTCCTGCATAATGCGATCTACATGTTAAATGGACATATAAATAAGTTACTTGTTTCATGATTAAATACTTTCCAATTTTAGTAACTTTCTCTTTTTAGCAACTTCTAATTTTTAGCAACTTTCTATAATGTTGCATGATTCCTTGATTAGTACTTCCATGATTAAACATATTCCCATGGTTTAGTATGTTTCATGATTAGTCTTCTTGGTATATTGGTACTTTCCAAAAAAAGCAGCTTCTAATTAATCGTAAGTTTCATACCATAAACTTTCCTTAATTAACTTTCCATAAATGATAACTTTCCTGATTTAATAAGTTCCATAATTAAACTTCCCAAAAATAGACTTTCTAAAAATAGCAGGTTTCTATAAATAGCAGGTTTCTATAAATAGCAGGTTTCTATAAATAGCAGTTTCCATAAATAACATGTTTCTATAATTAGCAGGTTTCTATAAATAGTAAGTTTCCATAAATAGCATGTTTCTATAATACAGGTTCTATAAAAATATAAGTTCCATAAAAAGAGCAGTTTCCTATAATTAGCAGGTATCTATTTTCGTATTTATAATTATTATTGCATGTTTATAATTATTTACAAATCCAAATCCTTGATCTTACATAATTTACGTAATTAGTCCTTTTAGTTATTAATTTAATTAAACATAATCTTTAATTATCCATTTTTGCAACACAAGCCCTTATAATATCAAATATGGTATTTTCATACTTAATACTTTAATTACTGATCAATACTTGTACTTTTCATAATTAACACTTTTAGTCCCCCTCAGTTTTAAATACAATTCGAATTAAATAAATATTATATATAATTAATCATGTTTAACCCATAACAATTATCAAATGACAATTTATAACCCTTCTACTATTTTCACAAATCTAGACAAATATAGTAACATGCCATAATTCAGCCCCAAAGTTCAGAAATTACAAAACACCCCCTTATACTTTTTAAACACAAAATCGTTTACCAATAAATGCACAAAACCCTAAATAGAATTTCCTCAATAATTCATAATTTTTTTATACATTCATTAGCATGTATGGGACCTTGGAAAAATATAAAAACCCTAACCCTAATTTGTTTTTCCCAATATATTCCTTCATTTCTTGGTTTCTTTCATAATTCAAATTCGCAAGAATTAGAAATTCCACAATAATTATCTAAATCTTTTAAAATAAAAATTCTAACAATTTATCTGGATCAATACATGAAATACATACAAGTCATGAAAAATAATAAAAAACGAAAGTATAAATATAATTAGAGCCGAATACAATTCTTAGCAATTATTAGGTTTAGATCATGATCAATCTAAAACGATCCCCTAAGACTCATAGCCAAAAAATTTTATATCAAGAAAAAAACTGAATTAACATGATTAAACTATGATTGTAAAAAACCTTTGACAATATTTGATGATTTTATAAATTTAAAGAAGGATTTTCGAGTCAAATGAGTTACCATAATCAAACCACAACCAAAACCCAATGAACCAGAAAATTTTCCTAGCTTCCTTGATCTACCAAGAACCTAGAAAAATCGTCCCTCCTAGCAGTGAAAAATATGGAGCCGCCTCTTTAAATTTTTTAGGTGTTTTGGAATGGTTTTTAAAATAATATACAAATGAAAAATGTATAAAAAAGATATATAAAGAAAATGTCCCGGGCAAATACTTAGCCTATATAAAATCCAACTCGGCATATTTAAAATCTACTTGAGATTAGCACAAGTTTTCTTTTACTAATGATTCAAGTCTAGCATGTTTAAAATCTACATAAGACTAGCACAAACTATCATCATTAATTGTTAAGGGAGAAAGCTAGAACTCTACACGTACGACCGGGTCATTAATTACTTTTTCTAAAATAACCCATTTAAACCCGAAAGATTAAAATATTATAATAAGCTAAAAAATATATTTTAAAATCTAAGATTTAAAATATACATTAATTTTAAATTAATTTTAAATGGTTATATTTTAAATTAAAATTTTAATTTTAAATATTAAAATATTAATTTTAAATCTCTACACGTATATATTACCGGAACCTCCGGATATTAAAAAATGTTTTGAACCCGAAGCGGGTATTGTGATAATCAAAGAGTTTAAGGGTGTTTTTAAATCTCATGATTTTATGACCGGTATTTTAAACAAGTTCATCCTTTCCTACTCTTAAAGTTAAAGTTTCTTAGTACAAATCAATGAGAGCTTTTGCGGTGCGAAGGAAAGGTCTTCCTAGAATAATAGGCACTCTCGGGTCTGGTTCAAAATTAACCACAACAAAGTCAGCAAGAAAAGTAAAACCATCAACTCTAACTACAACATCCTCGGCTATACCCATCGGGTGTGTAACGGAACGGTTAGCAAGCTCGAGTGTCATTCGGGTAGGAGTCAAAGCTTCAAGCCCTAGTTGCTTGTAAATAGAATAAGGTAAAAGGTTAATGCTAGCTCTGGAATCGGCTAAAGCACTAGTCCTATCGAGCTCTTGTAAAGCACATAGGATAAGAAATTTTCTCGGATCTTCGAGCTTCTTGGGAACTTTGTTCATAATGATAGCAGAACATTCAGCATTCATAGTTGTAATGGCGATCTCCTCGAGCTTCTCTTTGTTCCTTAGCAAACCACTTAACCATTTGTTGAACTTTGGCATTTCGACGGGAGCATCTTTCAATCCAATCTCTAAACGGAGTTGTTTAAACATCTTAAAAAATCGGCTATGTTGAGCACTTGGTTTATCGTTCTCTCTCACTTTCATCCTCTTGAGATATGGAAGTTTAGGTTGATACGACGTTGGTCTTGGAGAATTAGGCTCTTGAATTTCAACATTAATGGTTTTCTTTGCTTTTGGTTTTGGGATTTCAATGAAAATGGAATCTTGATCTTCTAGAGGTGGGACTTGTGCGGAACTCTCTGAACTTGGTTTTTGCACTTTTTCCGTTAACGTCTCCGGGTTTTGTTCGGGTTCCTTTGAAGGAATAGAAACATCAGGTGTAGGAATAAGAGGAGTCGAAGGTCCTTCCAAAGTCTTACCGCTTCGTGTGGTGATAGCATTAATTTGCTCACGAGGGTTAGTTACGGTTTGACTTGGA
>BQNB010172018.1:0-13505 GCA_026074375.1 Tanacetum coccineum
AGAAGATTGTTCAAGCTACTTCAAAGTTTCAGAATCTGCTCAAGATAGGGATGTTGGTTTGGGGGAAGCTGATTCAGAAACTTTGCCAAAAAGGAGTCCGTGAAGAAAGCTTTTCAAGACATGCTGCATGAATTGGGGGGAAGTTAATCCAACTCATGCATACTACAATGGTTCTAGAATAAGTAAAGACAATGAAGATCCAAGCTGGAGTACAAGTTTCAAGACCAGAAGTACTCAGAAAACATCTTCAACTTTGGAAGCGCTTGGGAAGACTTTATTTGTGTTGTATTTGTACTTGATAGGAAAATTATAAGTAATTCCGTATGTCCACATATTGAGGGAAGATTGTTAGCCTTAAAATATGTTGACTAATACGCACTACAAGAAAACGAAGCTATTGCAACATTTTAAAAGCAACACTTTTAAAGATTGTTGCCTTATAGACTTCAATAATAATAAAACAACAGTTTAGTAAATAAGTGTGGCATTTAAGGATCTAACGCAACATTATTTTCTGAGTGTTGCATGTTTTATTGTAAAATACAACACTTTAATAGAAATGTTACATTTTCTTAAAGGAAAAGTACAACACTTTAGTTTAAAGTGGTGCAAATCTTATTCAATCATGCAACATTATAAAAAGTGTTGCACAACATTTTGAAAAATGTTGCATTTACATACGTTTTAGATCAAGGCGCACTAATCAAGATGCTTTACTTTTAAAGATTTTGATAAACAATTTCATTTAAGAAGCTTAGTAGGATCTTAAAATCTCGAACCAATCTTACATTCTCGTTCTTGCAAGGATAAAAACAATGATAAGCAAATTGCTCTAAAGTATTACACATTTTGATAATTAAATTTCTTAAATGCAAAAATATTGAAATTTCGGTCTCCCACTTTGTTTTTCAATCTCCCACCTCCCTTTAACCAAAAATCCCTAAAAAATCAAATCCCTAAAAACTTATCCCCTAACTCCCGCCCCCTTCTATTTTTTCACACAAAGAAACTAATTCATTTTATATTTTCTTGAACAACTGGCAATTGAGCCTCCTTTTCATTTACAATAAACCCAATCGCCCCTACCTTTCTCTTAAATTAGTTACTCTTTTTGTGAAACCTCATATCAGTCGGAATCAAAGGTAAAACCATAGCATGTCTATCATTTTTGATCTTATGTTGTGTATTATCATCTCCACTTTGGGAAACATCTAGGGAATTCAGTTTTGTTATGTAGATTTTGATTTTTTGGCGGTTTGTATGTGAGTGGATCATTAGATCGTTACCCTGTGACTTATGATTTTTTGTTTTGCCAAGGACTCTGTTAGATTTATTTATTAAGATTGACTTTTAGCTTATATCTTGTTTTCAATTTTCTATTGTTAAAACGAATCCAACAATGCCTCTTTTGTGTTTTTTGGGATACTTAGCTGCTATTGTATGTCGTAAATTAGTATCCAATCACTGTACTTTTATTTTCATTTAGTTAAATTCAGTTAATTATTGTTCTTAGTACTTTGTATCTGATATCTAAATTGATTTAACATCAAATATTAAAATTACATAATCAAGTAATTGTTAGACGTTTAGTTTGCCTTCGGCATTAGTGTTGTTTGCCTCAGCTGTCTTTCCATTTGAGGTTGTCAACATTTCTAGACTGAACCAGATCTGACCCATTAAACAACTTCTTCAATGGTTCCACACTATACAAATCATTAGCCGAGTACTTGTCCGACCATCTAGACAACGCCATGTGTAACACACAAATCCCACCAGGCTTCAATGTACGTTGGATCTCCCCCACAAACTTATCCGGGTAAAGTGCGTGGTCAAACTAATTAGAAAATTCAAAGTCGAAAGTACCATCATTAAATGGCTAATGATGAAAATCACCCTTGATCACGTTAGGTGGGTGTGGAACCAAATCCAACCCTATCCCTGGGCAAAAACCTAAATCTTTCTGTCCCAGTCTCGAGTGGTTCATATTTTTTGGAGCTTTGGGTTGATTGTCTTATGAAGCTGGTGATGGATGTATTTTTTGTATGAGGTATATCCTGGTTGGATCTTGATGTCATTCAGGGTGATACTATAATTATAGATAAATATCCGGGACTATAAAGAGAGAAATACGATACAAAAGAAAAGTGATATGAGAACTAGAACAAGAAGGAAGAGTTTTGGTTTCAACAATTTTGATTGGTTTGTTGTATCGTTCATCTCTACTGCCGCATCACCTATACATAACGTCGACTCTTTTATCTATGGTCTTCCTTGAAAACAACTCATTTCTAGGATCTGAAATTTCATGTCATCAAACACAATCTATGTTTTGAAATTGTTTTTTAATGTAGTGTTAGGTTTTGGAGAAGAAACGAGGTTAAAAAAGGGAATAGAGTAAAAATGATGATATTACAAGTAAAGCATGCATGATTCGAGTAAGTAGATGAGATGTTTGATATTATGCATGATTCTTACTTGGCTACCTTTTTGCTGATAACAAAAAATAACTTTTAAGGGTCAAAAGAGAAAAGGATTAAGTAAACATTATGATCAATTATTATGTTTGTAAAAGAAAAAATAGACTTAGTCAGATGACACATTTCCTAGAATATATCAAATTCTTATACATTTTAATGAATACTTACAAATATGGTAAAAGGAAAAAAGGAGATTAATAGATTTTTTTTGTTAAAGAGACTCAGTTTGATGATTACGTCTTCAGTGTTAGGAAAGTATTGCAGTTTTTTCAATTAAGAATAGCTACTTACTCATGTTTAGGCCCGCTAAAGAGCCTCAAATGAGAAACTGTGGTCCGTTTATGTTACCTTTTAGGTTCAGATTGTGTTAAGTAATATGCATAGTATCTTTAGGTTCCTATATGATGAGTAATGTCCCACACAATGACCCCAATTGAAATAATCGTAATAACAGTAGAGTTGATCTTTGTTTTAGGAAATGACAAAATTATACTTAATGGTAAGATCTAGTTATGCAATTAAAAATAAGACGCCCACAAAAAGATGTAGTAAAAAACAATGCATTAACAGGTAAAAAAAAAAGTAAAATAACCACATGTTTAGATCAAAAAAATTACTAATCAGCCCTTTTTAGCCTAATCCTTTTTTTTGCAAACAAATGTTCAATGTTTGTAATAACGACAAAGAAACACTATCTATTGTAACGATAATGATATCTAGAATCATAAAATAATTTTTAGTCACTTGTAAAAACTTTCAAAAATTGAGCAAAAAGGGTTAGAGGATCCAGTGATCAACAACCCGACCCCGTTTAGACATGAAAGAAAGACTCGTTCAATCCAAACCGTATTTTTGACTCATTACCTACTAGCCCATAACGCTAATCTTTCATACATAAGTGCAGTCCTTAAACCAGTAAATTTATAATATGAAATATAACTAAAAAGGGCTTAGGTGAGTATATCCCTGCCCTCATACCAGTTTGTAATGCGAGCAGCAACACCAAGATGATAACCCATTGTTGAATACTACGCATCGTTCTGTATCCAAAATCTTGGCTGAAATGACGTCAATGTAGTAGGCAAACCAATAAGCTCTTTTGCTAAAATTATCAGTCAAACTTGTCTTTGTAATTGAGTTTCTTTTCTACTCGGATCCATAATCCCAGACCCGAAAAGGCAACAGACTTGAGCACGAACTTATTAGACACTGGTGATATTTTGAATTTGATATCTTTCATAAGTACCCCTATAAAGTCCCTTATGCTATTGTTTGAAGTAGTGGGCGAGCTTTTTGATTTCAGATTAAAATGCTTTTCTGAATAAGCAAATGCAATTGCAACAGTTCATATTTTCGATTTATCATATGTTTTTGTATTAGACCTAATCTTATGTATGTTATATATCACACTAAACCACAAGAATTAATGTACACACACAACACACCACAAAAAGCACACACACAAACACACACATATATATATATATATATATATATATATATATATATAATTAAATATATATATATATATATTATAATATATATATATATAATATAAAAGTAGAAAAGTTAAAATACTTAGGATTTATTACTTGTCATTGATGGGATAAGTATTTGCAATACTCACATGATATTTTGTATAGAAGGGGACACTATTTTGATGATCGACGGCCAAATCAGATTTAAACATATCTCCATTTCGACTGCGATCAACGTGGTTATCTGGCAACATTCATTTTCTGCACTTAAAACATAAATGTCCCCATATTGTCCGGTTATCGTTTAGCTAGTGGTTGCTTATGTTCTGGTAACTTAAGAGAAATTAATCGCAAGAAGTTAGAAAAGATTATCATAAAGTGGAAGCAACGAATACCATTGATTTTAGACTTGTATATTGTGATTTGATGTTTTGTTAAATTACGTATGTGCCTACATATAGTCAAGCATGTAGTTATGTAGAATATAAGATATTATTGTAGCTATTTGCAAACTCATTGTTGTTTATCTTGCAGACATATGTAAGAAGTGGGGATAAAGGAAAATTCCCACACTCTCCAGTGGCTTGTCAAGTGAGTTTCTTGACTTCTGCATATTATTTGGTTAATGTTTGAGTTGAAGCTATTATGATATGAAATTTATAATAGTTTGAAATTTGAAATATCGATCATTAGATGTTTTGTTTATAGGCTAGCTAAAGAGTTAATTGCAAAAATGGTCCTTTTAGTTTGGCCAAAATGCAGATTTGGTCCGTAGACTTTCGAAATTGCAAAAAACGTTTGTATTTTCGTGGTTTGGTTCCACTTTTTGTCCGTCTGCCCTAACGTCGTTAGTCTGTCATGCTTGGGCCCACATACGTGTAACACATACGAGGGTAATTTTGTCCATTTCATTATTTTCTTTATTTAATAACCTCAGTCAAACCAAAACCTCTAGTCAACACCCCTTTATAACACATCCACCCACCATCCCAAATCACTTTAACACACACAATCCAAAATTAACACACACCAAAGAACCCTAAAAAATTAAAAAAGGGGAAAACCAAAATCAAGGAGATGGCATTGTGTTTCTGTGGTCACCAAACAATAATCCGTACTTCATGGACGGATAACCACCCAGGACGTCGGTTTCAGACGTGTCCTCGACTTGGTGGAACATCTTGTGATTTTTTTTATTGGTATGACCCACCAATTTGTGCTCGTGCAAGGAATATCATTCCTGGGTTACTTAGGGTTAAAAACCAACAAGCAATGACAATAACTCAACTTGAAGCCTCATTGGCTACAATGGCCAGCTAGTAAGATAAAGATTGAGGATATCTTGATTATAAGAATGTGGGGTTTATTTTTTTTTTTATGATTTGTTACTTGTTGTAAACTGTAATGTAATGTTGAATAACTTGAACACTTAATTGACTATAGTCAAAGATTTTGGTATATGTAAAAGTGTTCAAGAATGTATTTTGGTTTAGTTTCAATGATAATGAATGTTTATGTTAAGTGTTTAGTACATTTTATGCTCAGTGTTATTGGTAATTGTTACAAATGCCTTGTGCAGGCTAACATTGTTAAACAAGTAATCCTGGAAAGTAAAAACAACATAGGTTTAAAAAAGGCTAACATTGCCATACCTTGAACAACTTTTTCAACTTGTAAACTTGGAAAATTATACAACAAAGTACCAATATTCTAGTAACAGTACTAATACATAAACATGGTCTTAAACAAAATAAGAATACATAAACAAAGTATTCTACTTTGTTGTTGGGTCTTCTTTGCAGCTTTTTGTCTTTGGCTTTGCCTTGTTGGGGTCTTCTTTGCACCATGTGATCCACTTGCAGCAACATTCTTTGCATTGGTTTGCCTGGTTGGTTTGGGTGTACATGCAGAGGCACTTGCAGATGCACTTGCAGGTTGACTTGCAGATGCACTTGCAGACCCACTACCAGCAACACTTGTTCCTTTACAGCTTCTTTTGTTGTGCCCCTTTTGACCACATTTGCAACAAGTGACAGTGCCACCTTTTCTAATGAGCTTACCATCTTTAACCATTTCAGTCACCTCACCTGCACTTTTCTTTCTCTTTTTACCTGGTCTACCAACCTGAGGTGGGATATAAGGTGGAATCAATCTTGAAGGCACTTGAGACTTTTCCCAAAACTCCCTACCAGGTACTGGGTTTATCTTAAAAGAGTAGACAGTCTTCCAAGTTTGTAACCTCATTGACTGATGGACCCAATCCTCTGGCAACCCTACTTGCATTCCATTATCATTCATGTTAAAGATGCAAGCTACTGCATGTTTACATGGAATACCAGACACTTCCCATTTCCTACAAGTGCAGCTCCTATTAGCTAGATTGACTACAACCTGATTTTGTCTACCCTCATTAACCTGAAATAGTTCAGCACCATTCCACACAACAACACACTGTGATGCCTTTTCTTTTATTGCATTAAAAATCTTGGTCACAGTTGGTGTTAATGGGCCCTGACTTTTTTCAATAACCTTCTGAACTATCACTATCCTTTTCATAAGATACTCCCTAACATACTCTAGTGCAGTTATGACAGGACTATCCCTAGCTTCAAGCAATTGTCTGTTAAAAACCTCACAGATATTGTTGATCAATAGGTCACAGTTTGCCCTTCCTGTTATAAGTAGTAACAAAACATTTAGGCAAATTACTTAGATACTAATAAGCAGTTGTTGGTTATAAACAAATACCTAAAAATTATGATCTGCTCCAATGCTTAGGAGGGATTTTCCTCAACCACTCATGTGCCAGTCTATTGTACCCCTTGAATTCATCCATTGCTCTTTCAAAGTGTACCTCAGTTGTTGTAGTGGCACACTTCCATAGCAGTTCCTTGTAATGACCACCTTTATAGATCAAATTCATGTTATCATGAATATGTCTAACATAATATCTGTGTTCAGCAGCAGGAAAGAGATCTTTCAAAGCTGGTAACAGACCCTACAAATCAATAGAGAAACAATTAGTAAATAAAATGTTTAGTAAAGCAACAAAATAACTACAAGTATGTACCTTTTGTCTATCTGTAATGAAGGTGAAGTTTGAATTGGCTTCCAGATCTAAATCATCTCCAAGACATGACAAGAACCATGTCCATGATTCTTTGGATTCAGATTCAACAATACCATATGCTACAGGATAGATTCCATTATTAGCATCTACACTCACAGCTGTTAACAATTGACCTGGATAATTCCCTTTCATAAAAGCCCCATCCAATCCTAGCAACTGTCTCCCAGAAGCCCTAAACCCATCTTTCAAAGCACCCAAACACACATAGATTCTTTTAAACCTTCTAACATTTTCATGTGGATTGTGAGCCCTATAAACATCTATCTTAACTGTTGTGTTTGGGTTAGCCTTCTTTAAAGCATGACAGTAATCCCAGAGTAGAGCATATTGTTGTTCTTGATCACCCCTAAGATGAACCTCTGCCTTAGCTTTTGCTCTAAAAGCTTTGGTCTTGGACACACCCACTTGAAACTGTTTTTGCATATGTTCTTGTACTGCTTTAATTGGAATTTGAGGGTTAGTGTGAAGCAGATCTACAACATGTTGTGATAGAAAAGTAGATGTGCAGGCTCTTATCTCTCTACTTTGTTGACATAAATGAGCAACCTTTAATGTCCTCACCACCCACTTTAAATTATCCCCAACTGAAATATACACCTTCCAAGGGCACTCTCTTTTGTCCTCATCCACCAAATTGACACTTTTACCCTTCAATTTTTTATTCCCTGTCTCTTTACCCCACACCCCAAATGCATGTGAAAGATTCCCTTGTGATACGTTATTCACTGACTCAACTACACTGCCCTTACATTTAGCTTGGAGTCTTTCACTATCATTTTTTCACAATACAACCCTTCTTCCTTGTTTCAACGCATAAGCCTTAATTCTAAGCTTTTTGCTTATTCCTTATTAGGAAATTCTTGTCCCACAAATAAGGTATTCACTATACCTGTGGATTGACCACCACTTTTTCTTATTTTCCTAACACTCCTCCTTGTAATACTTGCAGTATCATCTCCTACATCACTATCAAATGAATCAAAATCCAACACCTCTAAAGCTTCATCTATCAAATCTACATTAGGTGTTACAGTTTGTTCAGGACCTTGTTCTTGAACACTAAAAGTAAAACCTTCCATGTTTACTTCTACCTCATCAACTACATGCTCCTCATCCACAATGAAATCTTCCCTATCATTACCTATAACCTCTTCATCCTCTACAGCATCCTGCTCATACTCATCATCTGCATCCACATTCTCATCATCTGCATTCACATTCTCGTATAATCATGTACTCATCTACATTCCCATCTACAATCATATTCTCAGTCATGTTTGCTTATCTACAAATGACTGTATAATCATCCAAATTCAAATTCTCATCTATATCTAACTCAAACCTGTCATCTATTGTATAATCATTCACATTCACTCTCTGTTCTTCATGCACATTCCCATCTACATTCACATTGTCATTCTTACCACACTAGACTCTCTAACATCGGCTTCATTTATCCAACCTAATGCTAACCTTTTGCTACTCCCAACCACATTCACATTGTCATTCTTACCTACACTAGACTCTCTAACACCAGCTTCATTATTCCAACCTAATGCTAACCTTTTGCTACTCCCAACCACAGGTGCATTCAACAATACATCATCATCTAACTCCTCTATCTCAACAGTAGACTTAAATGGTGATAAATACTGATGATCAACACTGGTCAACCAATATTCTACAAAAACCTCTACTACCTTACAGTTTGCCACTAAGTTTATCAAGCTAACTATACACATCACAACTTAAAGGCCTCAAACCATAATCTAAACTTTTGTTAGGCAATTTGTAGTGATAAAACATAAGTTGTTAGGATCATACCCTAAATCTTGAATAAACATATGCAGTTCATCAACATTGAAGAGGTCCACATCAATGTTGTCCACGTAATTCACTTCACTCAACATACATCCTATTTGGGTGAATTGTGAACTTATTCCTCCACCTAAGATGCAACTTTATAGAGAACAAGTTACTTTTCCCAGCTGTACAATAAAAATCAATTAATTAGTTAACAATGTAGTATACCACACTTACATATGGCAATAAAAAACCAAAAATCTTACCATAAACCTTGACTGGATCAAAAACAATGCCTTCCTTTCTAAAATACTCTTTCAGTTGTAAATTAGAAGGATCAATTACATACGAAGGCAAATAATCGTCTTCCATTATTGAAAAACTATGCCACAGATAATTTAGAAGGATCGATAGTGAACTGATGGTTAAACAATACGGACTAAGATTAAGGTTTTTTTAGTGAAATAGTTTTTTTTAATTGAGGCTGTTGTGGGTGATTTGACTTAGAAGTGGGGTGGGTGGGTGGGTGGAGTTGACTTAGAAGTGGGGTAGATGGGATCGGGGTAAAATATTTAGGGTTTGGATCTGGTTAATTAACAAATAGGGTGTTTAATTGGGTTGGTAAAAAAGGGGTGTTTAATCAGGTTGGTAAAAAAGGGGTGTTTGACTTAGTATTGACTGGAAATAATGGAATGGACAAAATTGCCCTTGTATGTATTGCACGTGTGTAGGCCCAAGCATGACAGACTAACGACATTAGGGCAGACGGACCAAAAGTGGAACCAAACCACAAAAATATGGATGTTTTTTGCAATTTCGAAAGTCTACGGACCAAATCTGCATTTTGGCCAAACTAAAAGGACCATTTTTGCAATTAACTCCTAGCTAAATATGTATTAATCTTCTGTGGGATTTTGTCCCAGGGAAAAAACTCGTCAGCAAGTAACTCTTGATGTTCTCAAGAATCTTGATGCTGATATCTTATGCTTACAGGTTTTCTTTATATCTTTTATCCTCTTGTCATATCTTTTAAATTCATCCTAGTCGAGTTAAATTATTTTATCGATAGTCGTTCTAGGAACCTTATACACACTGTTTTCTTGCTGTAAATAAGTCCATTTTCATCAACTTGGTTTTCATATTAAAATTTTTTGTATAACTCGTATCAGGAACTAGACAATTATGATAACTTCTACAAAGAAAAGTTATGGCAGTATGATTACTCTAGCATCTATGTTAAAAGAGGTGGGATGAAAAAAATACGGATGTGGGATCTTATAAAGCACAACACGTAAGCTTTATAAAAAGAAATCCATTTTATTGATATTAATTTTAAAGTATTCATATCAACTGTAAATTTGTGATTATGTACTATGTTTACCCTTTTGTTTGTTTAATTTCCAGATTGGAGTTGGACATAGAGGAAAAAATTGACTACAATGACCTTGCTGAGTTGATTCTAGACGAATCAACACGTGTAAAACTTAAAGAGAAAGCTCTTGATTCTGATACGAATGGTACTAAGGGTTTTATATTTAAATTTCTACATATTTTTAGACTTTGGGCTGTCGAGTATAATGCTTCTTGATTTTGGAATAGGTCAAGGAAAGAACTCACAGGACCATGGAGATCCCGATGATCCATATGTACGGTTGAAACGTGATTGTGTTGCAATAATGGCTGCATTCAAGTTTAAAGAGCCTTATGAACATTATGTCATTGTAGCAAACTCACATATTTACTGGTAATGATAAATGCATTTATATCCTTATGTGTTCAAGATTCAATTAGGTGAAAATGTATTATTTTTTATGTTGAACGTGCATCATGAAATTTAAACTAGAGTAAACTACAAAAATCATCCCTGTGGTTTATAGTTTGTGACACTAATCATCCCTACCCGATACTATTGGCACTAATCATTCCTGAGTGGCTAAATGTCTGACAAAAATCATCCTTATTGGGGATGATTTTTGTAAAAAGTTTAACAAAAGGTTTTGCAAAAATCACCCCTCTAGGGATGATTTTTGCCGAACGTTTCACCATTCAGGGATGATTAGTGCCAATAGTATCGACTAGGGATGATTAGTGCCACAAACTATAAACCACATGGATGATTTTTGCAGTTTACTCTTTGAACTATGTTTCGCAGGGACCCAAAATCCAAAATGAGCTGATGTGAAGCTTGCGACAATTCACGCCCTTCAACTAGCCGTGGAACACAACGTCTCTACATCCGGCTGAACACGTTACACTACATTATTTCCCAACTCAACTCACTTGATAAGTGTCTCTCTCAATCCTCTAAAATTGTTCCTTCTTAGAAGAACCGATTGGCTGGCAACAACAGTAGCAGTAATAGCAGCCGACACCCTCACTTTGAGCAAATCTGATCCACAATTATGGCTGCCACTCAACATGTATCTGAGGTTTTAGCCTATCGTCTTGTATTTCTTGATTCAAATTCTGTTATGTATGGGAGTCTTTACATAGGTCATGTAGTGAATGCCCGGATGTAGAATACTNATCTTTTATTAGTTAATTAATTACCTTCAATACCTTAAGTTTTTATAAAAACCTAAGCTAATTTGGTAAACCATTTTGCTTATAAACTACTTTCTAAAAATAACTTTTCATTTCCAAATTCACTTTCTATATATGGAAAGTTTACTACCAACTTCCATATTTCAACCACATTATTCTTTTCCCATATCACACACTTTCTATAAACGCTTAATCCTTAAAACCAAGTATTGACGTAGCAATGCATGCACACGTCTTTCATATCCATTATCACCACACGTGAACGAATACTTAACACCAAACTTAAACACACTCAAAATGAGATGCCCATACACCTCAAAATGATATCAAGCACATAATTAACTCACTTAGCCCACATAAATTCACATAGCACAACACTTACACACATAAAAATGAACTCTTAGCCATTTCTAAAGGTTGAAACTAACCTGCTCAAATCACAGTTGTCACATCTTCTCTCTCAGCATTCCCTCTTTGAGTTACTTCATCATTTTCATCATCATCAGTGGATTCATCATGAGTGGAAAACTCTCTTCTTCTTTATCTTCTTCATTATGAGTGGAAAACTTAAGATGAGCAAATTCATCACCATCATTATCTGAATCAGTCTGCTCATCATCATCTTCTTGACCATCATCGCCTTTATTATCAGCATCGTCTTCAGTTCCTTCATTTGCACCTGAACCACTGGCTTGAGAGCTATGAGTTTGTATCAGGCTTCTTTTTATGGCCAGCTTCATTTTTTCAGCTTCTGTTAAAGCAACCTCAGATAGAATTGTTAGACCTTTAGCTTTAGACATCTTTGCAGGTTGTTTCTTCTTGGCAGGTTTAGCCGCCTTTGCTAAAGTCTTGAGTCTTTTGCCTTTGTCAGTTGGAGTAGTCTTTGTCTTGTCAGATCTAGCTTGCTTTTTCTTGACATTTGCTTTTGTTTTTGGAGATTCAGCTCCTGAAGCAATGGCATAGTACTCTTTGTAGGATTCGGAATCTTTGATGGCTTCATTTGTCAATTCATCAGGCAAAATGGCACCATACAGCTGTGTGTCCTCATGCCTAGAGACAACTTTTATCGTGGTGAACATGGGGTCATCCCTGGCAAAGTGCCAATATACCCTGTTTCTTCTTGGAATTGATTGATCTTTAGACATGAAGAAGTTGACGATGACCTTGGTGAAGCGAGGGTAGTACATCTCATTACCCTTCTTGGCATTCTTGGTCTCTACTTGATAAACAAAGTCCTCCCACATACGGTAGGCATAGTTTACGTTCTTCTTATGGTATATGCCCTAAAGGATTTGAGCTTGAGATAATCAAAGACTGTCATATCTGGTACTTTTACCACTCAGACACTTGTTGATAATTGCAGCAAATGATCTCCAGGGTTGATGCAGCTTGTTAACATTGACATCGGTTATCACCTTTTGATTCGTCAATAATATATATATAATCTATAAGCAAACAATCAACCAAATACCATTAGCCAAGGATTGGTTAAGAATTCATAAAATAAAATATATATGTAGCCGAAAGTTTGATTTCCCGGGTCGTTATGTCCCAACGAGGTGTGGAATGGAAAATCGAATGACGAATTGATAATCGATGTTTGAATATGACAAAATTATGATTGGTTTTTCTATTACTACAATTAAATATGCAAAAATGATTAAAGAAAACCTAAAAACGAAAGCTAAAATGATTTAAAACTGAAACGGGTACGAAAAACGAGGGTCAAAAACCTAAATTACACAATTTTAACCCTAAAGTGAACTTTTTTACTTTAAATGGGTTCTAAGTGACTAAAAACAAAGTTTAAAAAAAAAACTAGATCGAAAACGGAGTTAGTTAAGACCAAAAACGAGTCAAAACAAAAACGGGAACGGGTCCCGTTCTTTAAAAAGAGAACTTTTGAAAAAAATGACCCTACGTTAACTCTAATATTTTTCCTAAAAACTATTTGATAAAAGAAAATTTTTAAAAAAAGATTTATATTTTTTTGACTTTTATTTTATTTTTTATGAATTTTTTAAGTTTTTAATGAAAATAAATTATAAAAAATACTAAATGTTTATAAAAAAA
>BQNB010172019.1:3061-13505 GCA_026074375.1 Tanacetum coccineum
TAACTTGAATAAATCCAAATCAACTATGTGAGAGACACTGACTATGAATATCAAGTGTTAATGCGGAATCTTAACACAATAATTAAGAAGAACAATGATACTAAATTTGTTATTGATTTTTCTATTAAGCTTCAATGCTTCTATTACATATATAAAACTCTATGCGGTAGGGTTCCTTTTATACACCAAGGAAACCCTAATGGGCTTTACAAACGTGTGAAAGAATAATGCATATCTTTTCCTAAGATATCTCCTAAGATATCTCTAAGATAACTATTACTATTCTGTTATATAAACAGACTTAACTAAATACGACCGGTACTAACTATAGTACTGCTATTCTACCAGTACTAACTTTAGTACTGCTAGACTTAACTTAGTACTGCCAGTATTAACTTAGTACTGCCAGAACTAACTAATACTACCAGACTTAACTGTTATACTACCAGTATTAAGTCTTTTACAATCTATTTCCCAACAGGCTGCTACTGCTATGAAACACATAGCTTCAAACTTTGCCAAGCTTGACAAGTTTGAAGGGGTGGACTTTAGAAGATGGCAGAAGAAGATGTACTTCTTGCTTTCTAGTATGAGTGTGGTATATGTGCTGACTACTCCTATTCCTGAAGATGGTGATGATGCTAGCGTGGAACAACTCAGAAAGAGGAATAAATGGGATAATGATGACTATGTTTGCAGAGGTTTAATCCCCAAAGGTATGTTTGATCCTTTATTTGATATTTACCAAAATATTAAATCTTAAAAAGAACTATGGGATTCCTTGGAGGCCAAATATATGGCTGAGGATGCATCAAGTAAGAAGTTCCTTGTTAGTAATTTCCCAAATTACAAATGACTGATTCAAGACCAGTTATGGAACAATACAATGAACTTCTTGGTATACTTGGTAGATTTACACAACATAAAATGAACATGGATGAGGCTATTCAAATCTCTTGTATCATTGATAAACTCCCTTCTTCTTGGAAAGATTTCAAGCATACCTTAAAACATAAGAAAGAGGAGTTAACTCTTATTGAGTTGGGCAGTCATCTGCGCATTGAAGAGTCCCTCATGGCGCAGGATAGCGACAAGCTAAAGGGCAACAATGTTGTTGGTCCACAGTGATTGGACGTGATTGTGTAGATCTTAGATTTAGTTTTGGAAAGATTGTTTCGTTGTCTAATGTTTTGCATGTTCCTAATATAAGGAAGAATTTGGTTTCAAGTAGTATTTTGAATAATTGTGGTTATAAACAAGTGATTGAATCTAATAAATCTGTTCTATCCGAACGTGGTGTGTTTATTGGTTTTGGTTATTTGAGTAATCAAATGTTCATGCTTAATATTGTTAATGATAATATTGCTTCAGTGATTCAATCCTATGGCATGCTAGACTGGGCCATGTCCACTTTAAGAGGATGCAAGATATGTCTAAGGATGGGTTAATCTCTGCTTTTGACATGGACACTGAAAAGTGTAAGACTTGCATGCTGGCCAAAATAGCTATGAAAGCATTTCAAAATATAAAACATGAAACTAAAGTTTTGGAGCTGATCCACAGTGATTTATGTGATCTGCATGCTACTCCCTTATTAGGGAATAAGAAATACTTTGTGACATTTATTGATGATGCTTCAAGGTTTTTTTATGTTTATTTATTACATACTAAGGATGAATCATTAGAAAATTCAAAGTATTCAAAACTAAAGTTGAATCACAATAAGGGTCTATGATCAAAAGATTCAGGACTGATAGGGGAGGTAAGTACATGGATACTTTGTATTTTCAGTCTGTTGGTATTATCCATAAAACGTCTGCCCCTTATACTCCACAACAAAATGGTATATCTGAAAGGAAAAATATAGTAATGAAAGAAATGGATAATTCCACGTTGTCCTACTCAGGATTGAGTCAAAGGTTCTTGGATGAAGCTATGTTAACAGCTTGCTATTTATTAAATAGGGTTCCCAATAAAAAGAACATGATTACCCCTTATGAACTCTAGACTAAAAGGAAACCAAACCTGAACTACCTCAGGGTTTAGGGTTGTAGGGCAGTTGTAAGACTCCCTGATCCAAAGCTGAAAACTTTAGGTGAAAGAGGCATTGAATGCATATTTGTTGGATATGCTGAGTATTCCAAGGCTTTTAGGTTCTTTATTATTGAACCTAATGATTCGGTTGTAATTAACTCAATAATTGAATCAAGTGATGCTATATTTGATGAGAATAGATTCTCTTCAGTCCCTAGACCAAGTCTCAAGATTCCAAATGGAACTGAATACATTGGTGGTTCAGTGGTCCCTGAAGAGGTCACTGAAGAGGTTGATCAGCAACCTGAACCTGAGCTTAGAAAAAGCAAAAGGAATAGGAATCCAAAGAATTTTGGACCTGAATTTCAATTATACTTAATTGAAGGAAAAAAGGATGAAGTCTCTGACCAACACTCCTATTGACATATACTGGTTATCCTTCAGTGTTGTGGGTAAACTGAGCAAGTATACTAGTAATCCTGGTACTCAGCACTGACAAGCAATTCAGCGGGTACTGAAGTACTTGAAGAAAACCATGGACTATAAATTGACATATACTGGTTATCCTTCAGTGTTGGAAGGTTACACTGATGCAAGCAGGATCAGCAACTCTGAAGACAATTTATCTACCAGTGGCTGGGTATTCCTGCTTGGTGGAGGTGCAATTTCTTGGGCATCCAAGAAACAAACTTGCATCACTGGTTCAACAATGGAATCTGAATTTATGGCTTTAGCAGCTGCTAGTAAGGAAGCTGAATGGTTGGAAAACTTGCTCCTTGAGATTCCATTGTGGTCCAAACCTATAGCACCTATATCTATCCGTTGTGATAGTGTTGCTACATTGGCAAAGGCTTATATCCAGATGTACAATGGGATGTCTAGACACTTAGGTATCAGGCATAGCATGATTCGTGAGCTTATCACGAATGGGGTGATATCTATAGAGTTTGTGAGGTCTCAACAAAACTTATTTGATCACTTGACGAAGGAACTGGCAAGAGACTTGGTTATAAAGTCTGTTTTAGACCATACAGAGATCTCTACAAAAGACAAACATGATGATGATACCGACAGTCAAAAAAACCAGGAGGTTGATGCATGTACATAGTCTCAGATAAATCGTCATTAAAAAATGCATTCTTAACATCAAGATGGTGTATTGGCCACTTACGAGACATGAAAAGACTAAGGACCGTGCGAATAGTGACCGGTTTAACAACTGGACTAAATGTCTCATCAAAATCAACACCAAGTTGCTGACTGCTACCATTAGCAACCAAATGAGCCTTATATCGGCTCAAAGTTCCGTCAGCATGAAACTTATGCTTAAATTGTTAGTGCAAATATTACGATATTTAATCTATACGATCTCTTTATGTTTTGATGATGACAAACATGTAACTTGTAATACGTAACGTAAAGTGCGCAAATTACTCGTAATCACAAATCATCAATGCATACACGTATCAACATCTCTCAACGTCTCAAGTATGCATCAAGACGGACATTGGTTTACACCCGACGTAAATCACATAAGGTATGTACAAACAATATTAAACTTGTAGGATGATCAAAAAAATAAGTTTTTGTCTTAAACTTTATATTTTTATAAATACAACAAAACTATTTCTCAAAAATTATTTAGACAAATTGTTTTTTAATTATAAAGAAATGTTTTATTTGGTAATTATTTTGAATTTCAAAATCTGGTCATTTCCCCCTAAAATAGGTGTCACTTTCACCAGACAAGTTTGTCACCACAAAAAAACAAAAACAGGAGCGTCTGTCGGGGCGTCTGTCGGGGCGGTCCCTTAATTCGGTCGGCGGCCCCCTTAATTATTTGGCGGCCCCCATATATATTTGGGATCGCTATTTCCTGACAGGCTGTTTTTCAGCTCCTATAAATAGTGGGTCACCTCTAACTATTTTCACAACCCTTTTGCACGATTTTCTTTCAGTTCTTTCTCTTTCTAGATCTCACTAAATCTCTCTAAATCTTTGATCATTCAACTTGGTTAATCTTGTTTAAATGTGATCAAATCTTCTATCATTTCCTTCTTTCCTCAAGTGCAAGAGAAGAACTTCGGTCATCTTCAAGATCCGAAGTTATGTAGTCTAGTTAGTTCATTTGTAACATTTGTTACATATAGATCGAGTCCATGTCTTCCAATCTTTAGTAGTGTGTAGATCCGAATGGTGTATGTATTCGGATGGGTTGATTGTGGGTTGGTTAGTATTTTAGGCCTTAAAATACATTGGTGATGTGGTAGATTAGTTCTAGCTAAGATTAGGACTCGACACTTAGCTTAGTGTCGGAAAACATTGTAAGCGACGCGGTTTATGTGTTTAGGCCATAAAACACAAGGTTTGTTATGTTGGCCATAAAACATAACGGGTTTGGTTGTACCCGAAGAATAACTCGACATCTAGCTTAGTGTCGGAAAACATGTAAGTAAGGCTATAAGGTTTTCTTCGCCGAAAGGGAGCTTGTTGATTAGTGAAGTAACTCTCGATTTGGATACTCGGGGAGTGGAGTAGGGCGAAGAGGAGCTTCGTGACCGAACCACTATAAATCACCGTGTCCGGTTTGCATTTCCTTTTACCTTTCTCTTTACTTATGTCTTTATAATTATCGCTTTACTTTTACACTTGCATTGTGTGAATCGTTGTGTATGTTGTGTCAGACATGGTTGTGTAGCTCTTTGCATTAAACATAGTGAGTGTGGATATATTGGTAGAATATGTTCTAGTTATTGTAAATCCATTATCGACACTTCTCATATTACGTCAAACTTGATTGGTGATTTGATACAAATTTTGATACAATAGATCTAGTCCGAAAATCTTCTGGGATGGCGGTATCATAAATCATAGCGCCCCCTATTATTATTGGCGGCCTACAATTTATTATGGGACAGCCAGGGGCGGGGTAGGTAGAAGAGTGAAAAGCGTTGAGGTATATCTTTGATCTTAAGTTGTTTAAACTGAAACGTATTTCACCCCCCCCATCTTCTATGTATTTCCACAGGATATTAGAAGTAGTTATGGTAGTTGTCGAGAATGTTTGGGGCAATCAACGTTGAACCCAGGTGTCTTTATGTTTTTTAATGAACGTTGTCACAATGTCCAGTGTCATGTAATGTTGGAATTGTAGAAATGGTAAGAGTCATTGGTTTAGTAGGTTGTCAAGGTGTATGCAAATGGGTCAAAATGGGGTGTTTGGCAAACCCCGTAAGGCACGTGTTTATGGGACTTTTAGTCCTTAAATGTATTTGTAAATGAAGTTATATGTTATGTTAATGTTTTCTAGAAGTCCTTGTAAAGCATAAAGTTTTGAAAGTCAGGTTTTGGGTCAAAAAGGGGTTTCTTGTACATGTTTCTGCAGGTTCTGGGTCTGTTGGTTCACTACGGAGTATCCAAGGTATGGATACGGCATATTGAAGGTTTAGAGTGGATACAGCGTATCCATTTTCATGGATATGGCGTATCCATGTATGTAGTTTTTGGTCACTTTTGTTTTAGTCGTAAAAACTAAACCGTAAGGAGTTAGACGGCGTGCCACCCGCCGTTTCAAAGATAATTGAGTCTAGTTTCATTTAGTAATACTTTCATGAAGTGAATGGCAATTGATTTTGGGTCAATTTATAAAATATTGATACAATGTCATTTTTGGGTCATGCGTATGAATAAAAGTTTTAATTTTTGGTTAAATTAAGAGTCGGGAAATGGGCGTTTCACTTTTCTCTTACTCTACTTATTGTTATCTTTTCAAAGTAGTATAGTACACCACTCGGCTCTTTCGAGACTTGAATTTTTATAACTTCAAATAAGTCAAGAAAACCGTATTCACCCCCCCCCCCTCTACGGTTCTACATAGTCATTTACATATTTGAAGATGATATTATATTTGGATCTGCATGTGAAATTTTGTGTGGTGAATTTGTAGAATGCATGCATGATAAATTTAAAATGAATAAATTAAGAGATCTCAAGTCTATATTAAACCTACAAATTACACAAGGTGAAAATGACATATTTATATTAGAATCCAAATACTTGAGAAGTTGTCTCAAGAAATTTGATCTTGAAAATGCTAAGTCCATTAAGATACCAATGTCAATTGATTTAGAACTCACCTTAGATAAGGACGGAGTGTCGGTTGATAGCTCTAAATATAGATGTATGATAGGGTGTCTGCTATATCTCACTTATTACAGACCCAACATCATGTTTAGTGTATCTTTATGTGCCCGATTCCAAGACAACCCCAAGGAGTCTCACATGGACGCCGTTTTACTGATATTTAGGTACATAAAGAGCACTCGATACTGGGGTCTTTAGTACCCAAAACGGATCGCACTAAGAAAATACAACATGCAATGGGTATTTTTCAAGTTTTAAATTTGGTTCGAGTTCTTGTCGAAACGGGTTAAAAATGGTGTTCATTGGTGATAGAATAGTATTGTGATCAAGTGGGTTAGCTTGGAAATGGATTTGGGTTTGGATTCGTATTGGCGTCCGCGGGTTCGAGACCACAAGAAGGCCGAAACCAACACTAGTAGTGTTGTTGTAAGTATTTAATTACTTGTGTTATGTTATTTTCGTTGTCGATTTGATTTCGTATATTATAGTGAAGAATCCGAGAAAAAAAAAACACTTCGTTGATAAGATGATTATTGGGGATGATATTAGGCTAGTGGGATAGTATTTTGATGATTAGTGAAGTAAAAATAATGGTTTTAGTGAGTTTATAATGTGCCAAATTCGTGCAGAAACTGTGGCACGCAAAACGGATTCGAAAATTCATAAAACAAATTTTAGATGTTGAAATATGATAAGGCTTTAGTCCCCAATAGTACGAATCGATAAATCGAACGTCGCAGTAACTCCCTTATAACGTGAAGAAGATAACGGCGAAAACAAGATTTGAAAAACTAATAAATTTCAAACACTTTGGTAATTTGCACTTGCTGATCTGATTTTCGACAGCTGTTTGGGGCACTTTCGAGTCCGTTTCGGCCTTCTGGCGAAACACGAAAGTTGTCCCGAATGATGTTTTCTATAAAATCTCTTTTTGGTCAAAGTAACGAAAACGTGATATAGCGGGTCAAAACCGATGATCAAACTGCTGCATTTTTATTAAAAATACAAGTTACAGCAGATTCTTGCAGGGGGCATTTTCGTCCTTTTCCGTCGAGTTTCGGGTCTCGGCTAAAACTAGAAAGTTGTCCGGAATATCGTTTTACATAAAATTTCTTCTTTGTCCGAAGCGTGAAAATATGATATAACTGGTCGTTTGGAGCGGGTCAGATTTAATTATAAATATGTATAAAAAGTCAAAGTTAAGCAAAATCTAACATTGACTTTTGAAAGTCCACGGGTTAATACTAAACTTGTCGGTTGTTTATAAAAATAATAAACGTTATTATTTTTACGAGTATAACATTAGACTTAGCAACTTTTATAAATGAATATATTTCTAAAAATAGTAACTTTTCATAAACGTACGAGATATAATCCCGATATGGGTAATTAATAATCAACTTGAATGTCGAAAGTTCGACGAGATAACTAAATATTATCACAAATATATTTTGATAACGAGACTTACTAAATATGGAAACTGTCCGAATATAGTAACTTTCCAAAAATAGAAAGTTTCTTAAAATAGAAAGTATTTGATTAAGCGAGGTGTGATGTAAATAAAAGAATGATCGTAACCTAATATTGTGGGGTTTTAGGATCTAAGGCGCAAGTGGATTTCTCATCACATGTATGAATATATATATATACTGTATATATGATTTTGTTGATACGATATACGCACTGTTGATTATACTTTTCGATATAATAATCGAGCAACTTAAATTATAGGTCAGTGGATCGTTTTCCGTTATTCTTCGTACTAGATTCCGTGTATTTATTATCGGATTATTGATCCGAGTGATGTTCATAGCCTCGCTTTTAAAGTTTTCAATGTTTTAAACTCCGCGAGGGGGATATATTGCTTGTTTTGAAAATAAGAACGCAATGTGTTTTGATTTTAAAAGTCTGATTACATTCACTATTGAGTATAGTGCCTTTTTTTCTGTTATCCGTTAATTTGCCTACTGTTGTGTTGGTCAACGCTAATGCATTAAATAGATCTATTGGGTTTGACCACCCTGTATGGGGTTTGAATCAGTGGTGAACACCCTGTAACGGACATTTTGTGATTAGTATTAGAGGAAGTGGCATACTTCCCGGACATGATTTCGTCCTACGGGATGAATGTGTTAAGTTTCGGTACATGGGCTCTTTAGTTGGAAATCATTATTTTTATAACTTGCTTACTCACAAAGCAACGTTATTGATGTTTTGTGGAACCCAAATATGCACTTCTTATGTTGCGATTATAACTCAATGAATCACATCCAACTTTTGTTGACGTTTTTAAGCATGAATCACAGGTTAATTGTATGTTGATGGCTTGGATGGAACGGAACCAGATGTCAAGGATCGGTGCCGATCGGTGAAATAATGTCCATACAACTAATTCAATGTTTTAAAATCAAGTCCGTGAATTGACTTTTAGAAATAAAATTTTGTATTAAATAAGTGGGGACCAATGTAACTCTGATCTTTTAATAAATGGAAATTGTGTTTTATAAACGTATCTTTGAGCGTTTACTGGGACTCGTGTGCATGTATTATGAAGTAGCACCCCAATCGTGGAATCAAAGGAAATCATACCGACGAAAATTAGCAGTAAAATGAAAATAGCAGACTTACTAACAAAAGGACTTCCAGCACATCAACATCAATTTCTTCTTGGCAAGATTGGCATTACAGATTTACATGCTCCATCTTGAGGGGGAATCAAAGATTTCATATATATTATTTCTTTATATTTGATTTCCTACCTTTAATAGCATCAATAATCTCTAATACACAAAACAACGACGAATATCCTTATGTGTATGCTAGATGATTATGTGTATTTACTTTTGTTTCAACTTGGTTAATAGATATTAATAAGTAATCATTACTATTTGTAATTGAGCTAATTATATATCTAACACATATGCCATATATGTTATTTGTATGTTACTAGTTTTCGGATTATGCCTAATAGGAATTACACTAGATTTCTTCTGTTAAGTTGCAAAATTGTTTATACATTGCATATAGGCATATATCACTATATTTACAAGTGCTACATAAGCATCTTGTAGATCATTTTGAGTGTAGTGACCCACTTAGAAATGAGAGTTTAATAGTTTGTCAAGGGTGTGGAAAAATAATGTCCTAAGATCATATGTTAAAACCCATCATTAAAATATTTTCAACACATTATCTCTCTTCCAACAAAATGTCTAAGGGTGCGTTTGGTATGGATATATGGAATGAGGATATGGGTTTAAGAATGAATTAATATGTTTGCTTTAATGATATAGTTTGACCACACCCCTAAAACAAAGGTTTGTGCATACCACTATATATCATCCGGTTTCAAGAAACCATTACTTTTTCTATCAAAATTTTGTAATAAAATATTACTTTTTGTCTTCTTCAATAACACAACAACAATACTTTTTTGTTTCATCATCATCCTCATCATATACTTGCTCAAAAAAAATCATCCTCATCATATCTCTTCCTAAATGTATCTTACCTTATCAACACTCATTCTTGTGTTCTTTAAATATTTCACACTAATCTCACTTGTCGCACGTGTTTGCCATTGCTCCCGCCACCCACACCTGTCGCTGCCATCTGCCACCCGATGCCGACCTTAATAGATTGATGTTCCATTTCATCTTTTCCGTAACGAATTTCGAATCTTGTATTAGTTTGTGTTCATCATCGTTAATTTTAATTTGGTCTAATGGTTTATTGTTGGGTGGGTGTTTTATTCAAAATTAGAATTTGTTGATAAAAAAACAAAACACCAAAAATATAATAATGAAGATGATGTAAAAAACAAAATATGTTTCATTTGTAATTTTATGGTTTTCTTTTTGTTCATTGACAGTGTTCTAGTTGAATGATGAAGATGGAGCCCACTATTGGTTAGGAAATTTTTTATTACGATACCTTTTTTATTAATCCAAACAATAAGTTTGTAAATGAGACTTTCATTCTCATAGTACCTTATACCAATACTCATAGTCATTGTGATACATGGCAACAAACCAAACGCCTCCTAAATCTTTTCATCATCTTGCGGTATTTGACCTTGGGTTGGTTAAACAAAATAAAAAATTGTATTGATACATTGGTAATTAAATAAAAGAAAATGTATTTTTAAACTTTGTTTGTGTTTGCATTGTTGTAACACACACACATACGTATATTCTTTTTATAAACATATAGTGTTTTACAAAAGATGTGTGTTGTATTAAAATGGTTAGAAAAATCATTCATATAC
>BQNB010172020.1:0-10668 GCA_026074375.1 Tanacetum coccineum
AAATAAATAGATTATAAATCATCTTACTTAATAATTCCCGATGCAATACGCGTACTCACATAACCTTCAAGGTGATGGATGGCATGACGATGCATGTGCTCTAATGAATATGGGACGAGTGTTCCAAACTCGTCTTCGGAGACGGGGCGTAAAACTACCAAGGAATATCGACCTATAGTTCAAGATAGTTAATGAGTACTCGGTTACAGTAAACAAGGTAAAGGTCTCTATGAACGAGTCAACATAGCAATTATCATATCAATCCTTATATTACAAGTCCCGCCCATACAAGACTTGTAATACTTAGATTCATACATAATTCCATGTAAACAAAGATTATAATGGTCTTCGTGTAATACTATATTGTATAAAGCTATGAAGAAAATAATATTCTTAGAGACCATTGTTTAACTTACAATGTCTGAGAACGAAGTGAGACCATTGTGCAACTCACAATGTCTTAAGAAATGTTCTGGTATTTATATAAATAACTCTTATATAAATAAATGTACGATATATGCAAGCGATGTAAACATATATATATTATATATATGTATATCATGTAAGCACTTAATGCAACAAGTAATGTAAGCAAGTAAGCAAGTAGTGTGTATGCACTTTGAAAATGTTTGCTGTGATGCAATATTTGCGAAAACGGCTATAGTCTAGGGTAAAATATGCAACCTAGTTCCCTATAACCAGTGCTCTGATACCAATCTGTAACACCCCTAAAATTATGTCGCAGCGGAAATGTGTCCGGGGGCGTTACTTCATAATACACAGCGCTAGATACAAGAGAACGACCTCTAAATGTCGTTTGAAAAGTAATCTCGTTGATTTCCTTGAAATTGATATAACATTTGTCCCATAATTGCATCACAGTGAAAAGCTTGAAAACAACCCAACGAGATTTGATCATCTGAATATAAGTAGAAATCCATAAATGAAATCTTGTAAATTTTAGACTCCAGTGCACATCAAGTAGGCCAAGCATTTAATTCACCTGAGAAAAACATGCTTAAAAAGTGTCAACATAAAGTTGGTGAGTTCATAGATTTGTTTAAGTATAAATGATGAACCAAAGTTCTGTAAAGTGTGTATGACCGTTTCAAACCTTGTATGTTCCCCCAAAATGCATGTATGAATGTCATAAATCAAAGAGTTGTAAAATATGCATGACCATTTCAAAACCCAAATAGTCACAAAAATATACGTATGAAAATTGGACCGCAATTGTTCAAAGTATGTATTGCCACTTTATTCAAGGCACAATAAGAGTGTACCTATCGTAGGTGTTCCCTCCAAGAACACCCGGGCATTAATGAAAATAATATGTACCCATCATAGGTGTCCCCTCCAAGAACCCCCGGGCATTTATGAAAATGTTCATGTGTATGTAATTGTTGGCCCTGAATACTCAACCAATCATGTTCCGACATGTTATAACGTTCGTTTTCCCAGTGATAGCTAATCACCCGAACGGGGATTGTCAATCCCGAATAGATCTATTTCATAACATTCGCGCTCACCCTCCAAGTGATTTACAGTTCATGCAACCTAAGCTAATCCATAATCATTCGAGTAAAAGTATAGTTGTTGCATCCATGAGTAAAAATCAATGTTGTATCTCACAGTGAGATATGCATATGAGTGTATAACCAAGTTATAGCGAGTGTTCACGCCCAAAAATCTGACCAAGTATTGTATCTCATCGCGAGATATATAAATAAGTATGTAAACCAATTTGTAATCAACCATGTAAATGCATTTGTAAACAAGCATGTTCTCACCCCAAAAATATATGTAAAACCAGTAAAAACAGGGGAGCTATAAACTCACATTGATGATGAAGAACGTTCTGGCAGAAATGCACATATTAAGCACAACACAAACGGAAACCGAAACGGCTCGACCAAGAAGTTGCGGTTTATCTTAACGGCTATATCCCCCTACTCTAGAATGATGCATTTGGGTTTCCCGATGAATGGTTACATCAACGCGACACGTTGATAAAGATTTAGATTTCCAAGTTGTATGAGTTTGGTGGTTGGTTAAATAAATAAATTGAAAGATAACGCAAAGTATGTAATATATTCTTTATATATTACATATGAAAAATAAACCCTTATATAACTCATACCGTGAATTATATAACAGGGACAAACAATCCAAAGAGTAATGTGAAATATATAATGCTTTGCAAGTATTATATACGAAGTGTGAGTAAATAATTAAACCAATTAGTTTGACCCGTTTTCTGAAATCACCACTTAATTAAATAAAAAGTTCTTGCATAAACGTAATCGTACGTTTTAAGATTACCAATTAAGTTAAACGATGTTTATAAAGCTTTTACAACAATTATTATGTTATTTTCTAGCTGACAATTATAAAATATAAAATAATATTTTATAGATTTATATTTCGTTTCCTCGACAGGTCGTGTCTAAAATAGTTGTCTCATTGTAAAAGTATAGTTTTCGTTCGTTGGTCGGGTTATTGTATAATACAAATTTATGTATCTTTAAAATATACTTAGTCCCCTTTATCGGTTTCTAAAATAATAGAAGCTTTAGTAAATCATTACTAAATATAGAAATTCATATAAATTTCGTCATGACATTTTCGTTTATATAATGTTTATCATATTTATAGAATCTAATGTTTTTCCACTTAATAACCGAAATCAATATTCCAACATCCGCGTGTTTTAAATATCTATATATATATTTATATATAAACTAAAACAAAGTAATAACTATCACATTTATTTAACCATTAACCACCACTTAGTTCGGTTTTTATAATATAAACTTTTTATGTTATATTTATTAGCCGATTTGTATTATCCCAAACACACCTTTATTAGTAAACTGTTAAACCAAACACTCCCTTATTCGATTTCTGCTGTCCCAAACGCACCCTTAGGGCTTTGCTGTTAAACCAAACACACCCCTTAGTTATCTTTACACAGCCAAACGCACTCTTGGGTTGTTTTGACGGAACCAAACGCACCCTTAATGTTTTACAAACCAAACGAACACCCCTAGCTGTTTACAACAGCTAAACGCACCCTAGGATGGTGGCTGCCCCACCAAATGCACCCTCGTGGTGCTGAGATCAAAACCAAACGCAGCCTAGCTGCGGTGCAAAACCAAACGCACTCGCTGTTAAACTTAAACCGAACCCATCCTTGCTGGCCACGAAACCCACACACCCTTCTTGGGCTGATTTTACAAAACCAACAGCACCCTTATCGGCGGAGACAAACCCGACGCACCCTTTTTGTGACAAACTCGAACCGAACGCACCCTTTTGTGGTGCAATACCCAAACCCGGCGCACCCTTTTGGCTGTTGAGACACAAACCAGCCGCACCCTTGTGGTGTGGTGGCTGTGACGATGGTGGGGACGACGAGGGAGGCCGGAGATGGTGATGACATGATGATGATGATGGTGGTGTGGCTGTCGCGGGGTAGCAGCCGAATGGAGGGGGAGGGGCGGCTGTGGTGGCGCCGGTGGGGAGGTGATGGAGCGGCGGCAGAGGGGTGGCAGCGACGGTGGAGGCGCGTGGTATAGTGGATCGAATAGATCGGGTGATGAGGAACATATTTGGACTTGGCCGATAAACTCACCGAAAAAGTTTTCCGGCGGCGGCGACTGGGTGGTGGCCGGCGGCGGCCGGTGGCTGCCGGAAATGAGAGAGAGAGAGTGTGTTCATGTGTAATATGTGTGTGTTTATTTTTATAAAATGAAAATGAATATAACTTTATATATATATATATATATATATATATATATATATATATATATATATATATAACTATATTAAAAGTTATAAAATAAAAGTGTCAAGTCTCAATTTGTTTGGGGTTCATTTTGTAACTATTTTTCAGGGACCAAAAGTGTAAATGTTGAGTATTATTTTGTAAAATAGTCGTTCAGGGGGGGGGGGGGGGGGGGGACTCGTTTTGAGCGACTTCACGTCTGCTCGCGTTACACGAAACTTGCGCTATTGTTTTCCAATTCATTTTTCTGATAAAAATGAGTATTCACTCGACTAATTTTCGTAAACGTTTTATAAAACTTATTTAAAACGTTTATTATTTATTTGTTTGTTTCCGATAAACTTTGTCCGTAAAATGATCTTTTACTTGAATATTTGCGTCTTCAACAAACGTTACTGAATAAAATGATGACTAATTTATTAACTATTTTTATTTAATAAAAAGTGTTAATTAAATATAATTTAATTATTTTCTTGTTTCTATAAACATTGCGAGGGCTTTCAAGTCATTCTTTGACTGTTTTCGGGTCTCGGGTCCCAAAACCTAAAAATTGTCTGAAATGTCCGTTAAACATCAAATTGCTTTAGAGTCCGAGTTGTGAAAACGTGATCTAGCGGGTCGTTTTTGATAAATCTACTTAGGAATAACATATATCTTTTCGTTTTCAAGTTAAATAAGTAAAAAAAAATTGCCCATGAGAGATGTAATAATAAATATGATTTATTATATAAAATATGTTCTGAAAATTTTACCGGTTATGCGGTAATTGTTTTTACTTGTAAATAAAAGGTCAAACGGTCTAAAGTCAAATCAGTCCCGAAAAGTCAAAGGGTAAAATAGTCATTTAAAGTTTCGAAAATTGCGGGTTGTCACAGTCTTCCTACCATAAGGGAGCACCGTCCCGGTGCCAATTTCGACTTATTCGTCTCTAGTTTACTTGTGATGAGATGAGTGGATATACCTAGGTCATCGTCGAGGTTTCCAACGAAAGTTTAAATGAACAAAAGTCAAAGCATCAAATATATGCAATGAATATGAGCGAATGGATCAAATGTCATGAGAATCTTCAAAAGGAAGGATAAAATACATTACTCGAAGAAAAAGCCATTGGAACGAAGAATTTAACAAGTCGTCAATTCTTGGAAGCGGTTAATGGTTCATTACTATTAGATTATCAAGTTCGCGGCGGTCGATACACATTCGGAAAAATCCATATAACAAAGCACGAGTCGAAAGAAATTCATAGCCCAAAGAACGATTCATACGGACGAACACACGCTATGTCGGATAAACATAAGCCCACTCATTTATAATTTGTCACTTACAAAAAGAGGCGTCCCATCCATGTCCCTAAGTAAGAGAATTATAAACGATGTTTTATGTGGTGATTTATAATTTCCTCATTCAAATGAAGAAGCGTCCCGATTCATTTCAATAAGACGATTATAAATCATCATACTTAAGCATCGCCGACACAAAACACGATATTAAAACAATGGATCACGAAACAACATATACGATTCAAAAGCATAGGAATAGTGTTCCAACTCAAAGTGGAATGGTAAAATAATCGGTGAAATTGACAAACTACGTTGAATTTTCAATATCATCGAAAGAGAATAAGGCAAATCCGTAATGTATCCGAATTGTTAATCGTACGAGATCAAAAAGGATAATAGGTCCACTTTTATAGGTATCCTTATATAAATACCAGTATCAACGCTCAATGGATAAATGGGATAATCCAGAAGTACACGAAAATCACGAGTGATCAATATTTTCTATAACGGACCGATTCTAAGACTAACTCAAGTAAGGACGCAATAAAGATAAGCGTAAGTCAGAGCGAAATCATAGCCAAGTGATTATACATACACGTTACCCCTAGACCTCAGCCGACGGCGAAGCGACAAGCATCGCCACAGCCCGCCACAGTGGCGCCCAGCGCACTTAGTCGCGGACACACTTCCACTGGTAGCCCGCAACAACCCCCGTTAAATTGGCCCACCCTGGGTAAACTTTTAGGTTTTGAAAACGCCCTAGTTCTCTATAACCAGTCAGCTCTATACCAATCTGTAAACACCCCCCCCGAAAATCACACAACGCATTCTCGGAATACACTCCTTGGGTGCCCATCATTATTCCATCCACACAAGTTAAAGAAAACGATCTCAAAAGAGACGTTTAATAAAATGTCACATATCAATATAGTAAACAAGTCCAGAGATACTCAGGTTCCACCATTTATAATGAATTAGAAAACATTGTCAAAACATTTGGTCAAATGGTACTCTCAAGTTATATAAGTCTTCAAAAATATATCCACGGCGACACAAATGCTCCCGTGCTCCTACAAAGCAAATAGTAACCTTGAGAAAATACATGCTCCCAGTCCCCCCCCAGGTTGCGGTGAATACTCCCTCGGTATATGTCGTAAATGGCGCGTGGCCCCCCCGCTAACTCGCCACGACGCCCCTCTGCCCCCCACAACCGGACGACCCCCCCCTTACAACAGAGTCGCACGACATCTCACTCAGCCCCCTCCCCATACCCCCGTGACCTCCTACATCGACCACAACTTGCCCCACTAGCCGACCCCCGGGACGCTGGCCCACCCCCCCCCGTCTTCTTCCAAATGTTAAATGCCCCGCAGCGTCAAGCTTGTGACCCCCCCGCCCGGAGGGGCATGACAGTCCCGATAGCATCTCTAACCAAACCCCAACACTGGGATCGCGCTAACCTCCTCTTAGCCCCGATCCCGATACCCCAGCTACCCCGGACCCATCGAGTCCCGGACCAATCAGCCCACATCACTCCCAAACCTCGCAACGCCCAAAACCCCCACATGAGATCCCGAGCGTCCACACAAGCCCAGACCTACCCCCCCCTAAGCGATAGTACCCCCCCTACCACGCCCAGGGGCTCAGCCCACCCCAAGGCAGCAGCCAGCCCGCACACAGGCAGGCGCACACCTCAACAGGCCCCCCCCACACGGCAACCGAAACCGGCCGACCACGAATAAGCGGCAAACTTAACGGCTATACCCCCTACCTAAAAGAAGCATAATGGGTTTCCCGATGAAATGTAACTTACAACGCGACACGTTGAGAACGATTTAAGATTTCCAAGTTGTATGAGATTTGAGGTGGTTGGGTTAAATACATAAATTGAAAAGTAACGCAAAAGTAAAGTAATATATTATGTATATATTACATATGAAAAATAAACTCTTATATAACTCATACCGTGAATTATATAACAGGGACAAACAATCCAAAGAATAACGTGAAATATATAATGCTTTGACTAAAGTATTATACCGAAGTGAAGAGTAAATAATTAAACAATTAAGAATGACCCGTTTTCATGAAATCACTACTTAATTAAATAAAAAGTTCTTGCATAAACTCGTAATCGTACGTTATAAAGTACCAATTAAGTTCAACTATGTTTATTAAAGCTTTTAACCATAAATAATTCTGTATATATTTATCTAGCCTGACTATTATAACAAAATAACAAATCAACTAAAACACGCATACACAAATCGTTACCACGCCCGGTCCGTACTCCCCACCAATGACACACACGTAAAAGTATAGTTGTTTCGTTCGTTGGTCGGTATTGTATACTACAAAATTATGGCTCTTATAAAATATACTTAGTCCCCTTTATCGGTTTCTAAAATAATAGAAGCTTTAGTAAATCATTACTAAATATAGAAATTCAAACACCCTCGTACGGTTTAACTGCTAACCCAAACGCACCCTATACATGTTTCTACAAAACCAAACGCACCCTAATCTGGTAAACCCAGATCCAAACGTACCCTTGGCTGTCTAATAGCCAACCAAACACCCCCTTTGTGGTGTTATAAACCAAAACGCACCCTTGTGGGTGGTTGGCAGCCAAACGCACCCTAGGGGTGGCTGAACAGCCAAACCAACGCACCCTTGGCGGTGAAAAACACAAACCGAACCGCACCCTCTTCGGTGTTATGAACCCACAAACCAAACCGCACCCTCTCGGTGTTAACAGCAAGCAAACGCACCCTTAGTGATGAATATAACAACCAAACGCACCCTACGCGTCTCTAAGTAAACCCAACGAACCCTTGGCTGATGAAACATAAAACCAACCTACCCTAATGGCTGAGAACCAAAACCAACGCACCCTTGTTGGCTGTTCATCAAAACCGAACACACCCTTTTGGTGGTTATCAAAACCGAACGCACCCCAGTGGGTACTTCCATAAACCAAACGCACCCTGGTCGGTGCAAAACCAAAACGCACTCGCGGCTGTTAAACTTAAACCGAACCCATCCTTGCTGGCCAAGAAACCCACGCACCCTTCTTGGGCTGATTTTACAAAACCAACCGCACCCTTATCGGCGGAGACAAACCCGACGCACCCTTTTTGTGACAAACTCGAACCGAACGCACCCTCTCGGGTGGCTGCCGAAATCAAACGCACCCTTTTGTGGTACAATAACCAAACCCGGCGCACCCTTTTGGCTGTTGAGACACAAACCAGTCGCACCCTTGTGGTGTGGTGGCTGTGAGGATGGTGGGGACGACGAGGGAGGCCGAAGACGGTGATGACATGATGATGATGATAGTGGTGTGGCTGTCGTGGGGTAGCAGCCGAATGGAGGGGGAGGGGCGGCTGTGGTGGCGCTGGTGGGGAGGTGATGGAGCGGTGGCAGAGGGGTGGCAGCGGCGGTTAAGGCGCGTGGTATAGTGGATCGAATAGATCGGGTGGTGAGGAACATATTTGGACTTGGCCGGTACACTCACCGGAAAAGTTTTCCGGCGGCGGCGGCTGGGTGGTGGCCGGGCGGCGGCGCCGGTGGCTGCTCGAAATGAGAGAGTGATGAGAGAGTGTGTTTCATTGTGTAAATATGTGTGTGTTTATTTTTATAAAATGAAAATGAATATAACTTTATATATATATATATATAACTATATTAAAAGTTATAATATAAAAGTGAAATTTGTTTGGGGTTCATTTTGTAACTATTTTTCAGGGACCAAAAGTGTAATTTTTGAGTATTATTTTGTAAAATAGTGGTTCGGGACTCGTTTGAGCGACTTAACGGATGATTCAAGACACGAAACTTGCGCCATTGTTTTCCAAATCATTTTTCTGATAAAAATGAGTATTTACTTGATAGTATTTAATAAATATTTTTATAACATTTATAAAAATATATGTTATTTATTTGGTAACCCTGTTATGCCTTGTCCGAAAATAAAAATGAATTTTAACTCAAATATTCGCGTTATCAACAAACGCTTTTGAATAAAATGTTAAATGATTTTATTTAATATTTTTATTAAATAAATAGTGATAATTAAAAATAAATTTAATTATTTTTGTGCCGGTACGCGTTGTATGTGGTCTCCAAAATTTTGAGAGGCTGTTTTAGCCTTCTTCTGCTTGTTTTCAAGTCTCGGGTAAAACTAAAAAGTTGTCCGAAATATCGTTTTACATCAAATTGCTTTAGAGTCCGAGTTGTGAAAATGTAATTT
Source organism: Tanacetum coccineum (assembly GCA_026074375.1). Taxonomy (NCBI): domain Eukaryota; kingdom Viridiplantae; phylum Streptophyta; class Magnoliopsida; order Asterales; family Asteraceae; genus Tanacetum; species Tanacetum coccineum. The sequence goes on from BQNB010172020.1 coordinate 9,320, forward strand.
AGTGGTTCGTTTTTGATATGTCAGCTTAGAAATAATCTATATCTTTTTCGTTTTCAAGTCAAATGAGTTGAAAATAGCTTTGCACCTGATAGATATGTGATAATAAATATGATTTATTATTTAAATATGTTCTGAAACATTACCGGTCACGCGGTAATCGCTTTTATGTGTAACTTCCAAGTATAATTAGCTAGCTAATCTAAATTCTAGTGGGGAATCAAACATAGGTATTGATGCGGTCGTCATAGGACTTCAACAAGAAGTTTTACAACTCCCTAGGCAGAGCACCTAACTATTGTAGTGTAGTAAGACAAGACTCGGGGGTTGTTATCGTTCTCTAAGGGAATAGGTTGGGAAGGCTCGATCAAGATCTAACAGAGGTCTATGGGGTTGAGAGAAGATTCTTTTTGTATTTTTATTTTATAGAAAGCAGGTAAAATCATATGTTTAAGAGGTAGGTTTGTTTTATCTAATTATACTTAATTAATATCTAAACTACTTTGGTGGTAACTTTATATGGTAAACGAACGTATTTACTTAATCATGCACTACTCCTCAGATTGCTTCTCCTAATCCCGTTGCTTTGTCACACTCGTGATGATCTGTGTAAGTATTTCCTAAGTCATGAACGAATTACACAAACCCGCCGTCTACGTAATATTCCGTTAGGGCAACGCACAAGTAAGGTAGTATGAAGACTATTACAAGGCCCTAAGAGTATATGAAATGCAATTGAAATATCTTAAGTGGGATCAACCATATTAGGGGTAAGGTAGTATGAAGACTGTTACTGATGGTTTCCTTTCTACACACTCGCGTTTCCCTAGACGTCTATGCCAATTTAATATCTTATGGCTAGTTTTCTAAAGCCTAACACGCACATCCATCACAAGAAGCAACATAAAAAGGATCTACAATCTAAGTTTCATGCAATCATAAGTAAATACTAAAGGATCTATCCTAGCATGTTATAAGGAGGTAAAGAACACAAATCAATCAAACAATACATAGACATATTGAAAGATTGAAGGGATAAATGAACTTTACTTGATTAAAACATGGATTAAAGACTGCTACAATAGGGTTTTGAGGCCCTAAAGACGACCTAAAAAGCTGCCAAACTCGAATATAAAGATTAGGGTTAGTCTCCCAAAAGCTATCTAAAAGTTACACACTTAAAACCCTAAAATCGGTTTTCTATATATAGGAAAAGCAGTGCGACGGTGTCGTGTTATAGTCGTGACGCCTGTCACACCCCGCCAAGGCGGAAACGCGAGGCGTAACGAGAAAGGATATCATCACAACACAATGGCGTCTATAAAGAGAATTCTACATGCAATAAATAAGCA